>PVIR01028898.1:0-21568 GCA_004026965.1 Petromus typicus | reverse complement strand
GTCCTCCATTATAATTGTATCAGTGCTTATTTGATTTTTCACATCCATTAGTGTTTGTTTTATATGGGTAGATGTGCCAGTATTTTGTGTATATACATTTATGATTATTATCTCTTCCTCTTGGATTATTCCTTTAACAAGTGTGTAGTGGCCTTATTTGTTTTTTCTAATTGCTCTTGGCTTGAAATCCACTTTGTCTGCAAACAGAGTAGCAATCCCTGATTTTTTCCAGGTTCCTGTTGCCTGGAGTATTGTTTTCTATCCTCTGACTGTAATTTTTTTTTTTAGTTAAATGTGTTTCCTATATGTAGTGCATTGTTAGATCTTATTTGTGATCCATTCTGCCAGTCTATTTATTTTGATTGATGAAATTATTGAGACCATTCACTATGATGGTTATAATTGATATGTACTGACTTATCCTTGTCATTATAATTATTTTCCTGTTGTTAGTTTCCTTTCTTCCCTTCTATTTAACTGCTTACCCTGTCTGGTAGATTCATTCTATCAGGATTCTTGGAACTGTTGTCTTTACTGTCTTTTTCTGGAATACCCATAAGAACTTTCTGAAGTGCTAATTTGGTGATCATGAATTTCTTCAGGTGTTTTTTATATCATGAAACTACCTTATTTCTCCATCAATTTTGAAAGATAACTTTGTGGGGTACATCAAAGTAGGTTGGAGGTTGTTTTCTTTTAAGGACTGAAATATTTTGCTCCAACCTATCCTTGACTTAAGGGTTTGTGTTAAGAAGTTTGAGTTTTCCTTTATAAGTGATTTGTTTCTTTTCTCTAACTATTTTTGATAGTCTATTCTTGTGTTGAATTTCTGGAATCTTGACTATGCTTTGATGTAGTTTTTGCTTTTTCCAGATTTGCAAAGTTTTTTATTACTATGAACAATTATTTTACGTTATTTGTACTATCTTCTTAACTTTTCATTGATTCTAATTAAACTATATTATTTTCTTTACCTCATCTAGCACTGTTGGATTGAATTTTTTTGTGGTCTCTTCCTATTTTTAACAAGCCTTTCATTCGATGATTGACAACTGAAACTCTGTGATCTAGTTCTGACATATTATTTTTACATTGGTTAATTCTGTATCATATACTTTCAATAAAATTTTTAATCTCCGGGGATGTTTATTTATGTTTATTTGTTTTATGACATCTTGTTCTTTCCTATATTAGGTATTGATACTTTCTCTTCTTTTCTTAAGCCCTTCTATTTTTATCTGTATTTATTCTAGTTTCACTAACCTTTTCTTTTGTTTTTTTTTTTGTTTTGTTTTGTTTTTGAGACAGGGTCTTGCTTTGTGGTTCAGGCTGGCCCTGAGCTCAGCCTCAAACTCACATCACAGCAATCCTCCTGCCTCTGCTTCCCAAGTGCTGGGATTGCAGGCATGAGCCACCACGCCCAGCACTGTGGTATGTGGTACTGGTTGCTGCTGAGTGTGAGTCTCCACGCCCAGTATGGTATGTGGTTACCAGGGATCGAACCCAGGTCCTTGCGCTTGCAAGACAGGTGCCAGAACCACTGAGTTAACTCCCCAGCCCCTCACTATCATTTTTCATATGGGCATCATTTCTTTAATTATCCGTGTAATTATTTCTGTTTTATTTTGTCAAGAGAGTTATTCAGCTTTTTTGTTACTTCTACTGTGACGATTTCAGAAAGCGCAAGTGAGTAGGTTTTAGTTTCTTCCATTTCTTTTACCTCGGGTTTTCCTTGGGTGGGTTTGGGAGTGTTGGGTTGCATTTTCCTATTATGTTTTCTCATTTTATTTGTTGTTATCATTGTTGTTGTTGTTGTTGTTTATTTGTTTTTTAATTGAGGCTTATGAATTGTTTATGGTAATTCACTTTATTACTAGTATTGAAACCTCCTAAGGAAATGATTACTTTTCAAAAATGTCTCCTAGAAGTGGCTGGCTTTGGTCTTCAGTCTCGCCCATGATTCTGCCTCTTCTGTTTATTAGAGATTAAACAGAGCCTGTTTGGCCTTGTGGTCAATTATTTGGTACCAGTCTATAATACTGTTTATGATCCCCAGACAATCTAGATATTGGCATAAAAAGAAGATAAATTGATCATAACAACTACATCACCTTGGCTAAAGTAGTAGAACCAGTAATAACAATATCATCAAACACAGACTGGAAAAGGACAAACTGTAATGACTAGTAATTTACCACCTTTAACTCTAGATACAATATTTATAATTATATAACAAAATCTAAGACAAATTAGAAAGTTAATTACAGTAAATTTTCACTCAATAGAGCAGCTGTACCCTAAGGGGAGAAAATTTAAAAGAAAGAAGAGAAAAATATACAGAAATGAAAAAGAAAAAGATTAGAAGCAAAACTAAAGGACAAAGGAAGATTCTCCATGCCCGGTAAGGACAAAATGAAAATATGAACAAAACTAAAACTAAAAACAATGTACATATATACATATACCCCAAAGGAACAAAAATAAGGGGAGAAAAAAAGACCAATAGCAGAGAAAAATTTCTCTGTGATTTTAGGCCTGTGATTATCTTCTGGGTCTACAATTTTGGAGTAGTGTCCAGTTTAAGGAATGACTTTGCTCTCACCACAGACAAGGGAAGTACTTATATCCCAAATCCATGCCGGATAATCCCAGTTGGCTGGCCATAGAACTAGGCCAGTGTATTAATTTAGGACTTTCAAATCCACAGAAATTCAGGCTAAACCTAGCCTCTGGTCATGGGGTTAAGGCCTGAGCTGTTTATCTTGTAATATTCTGGGTGTCTCTTGCCAGTTTGACCATGGCTTCCTGACCATGGACATTACTCATTAATGTCCTTCATATGGTCACTGTGGGAGTTTAACACTAGAAGCCCTGAGATGAAGCCAATCCACAGCTCAATCCCAGGTTCAGTTGGCCCCGCCCTACAATGGCATCCAACTAAGCACCCTCTCCAGGGTATATGGCAGATGCCTGGACTATTCCCTCATCAGCTGTTATAGTGCATGGCATTTACTGCTTCATTACACTGGTGCATTTCTCCCTGAAGACTTCTGCAGTTACTCACTTTCTCTGTAGATTCAGCCTCCCGTTCTCTCATCATGAACCAGGAGCTGAGAGAAAACTGTAAATAGTTCCTTCCTTTTTCTGCATTGTGCTCTGACTCTTCCATTTCTCTGTAGGCTCAAATTTTCCTTTCAGAACCTTCCCTGGTCCCAGGGATCCACCTCTCTCTTTTCTTCACCACGTTGTTGTTTTCTAACATCTGGATTCTGACGCTTGGAGAGACTGATTTACTGCTGCTTACTGCTCCATCATATTCCTAGAAGTCCTGATTCATTTATCTTTATAGCTGGGTAGTACTCCATTGTATATAAATACCACATTTTCTCTATTTATTCATCTGTTGATAGACATTTAGGCAACTTCCAGTATTGGCTATTATGAGTTGGTTTAATCACAGATATACATATATCACTGAAATTTAATGTCTTTAACTTTTTCCTGAAGATACCTAGATAGGTAAGAGATGAGTCAAATGAAATTTCTAGCTTTAAGTCTGAGTATTCTCCATATTCACTTCCATAATTGTTGTGCTAGTTCACATTTCCACCAAAACTATAGAAGGGCCTCTTTTTTCCCTGCAGTTTCATCAGCATTTATTATTTGATTTCTTGATGATAACTAATATTTCTGGAGTAAAATGGAATCTCAGTGTTGTTTTAGTTTGCATATCACTAATGGCTAGTAATGTTGAACATTTCTTCATGTACTTAGTGGCCAATTGTACTTCTGTAAAGTACCTATATATTTCACTTGCCCATTTTTTATTGGGTCCTTCATTTTGGAGGGTCTAATTTGAGTTGCTTTGAGTTATCTATATAATGTAGATATTAGCCATCTGAGGAATAGCTGGCAAAAAAGAATTTCCATTCTGTAAGTTTTCTTTTCACTCTGTCGATTGTTTCCTTTTCTGTTCAAAAGGTTTTTAATTTGATATGCTCCCAATTGTTGATTCTTAGCACGGTTTCCTGTACAGTTGGGATTCTGTTTAGAAAGTCCTTGCTTATGCCTATGACTTTAAGAGTTTTATCTATTTCTTCTTCCAATAAATTAGGTGTTTCTGTTTTAACACTTAGATCATTGATCCATTTTTATTTTAGTTTAGTACATGGTGAAAGACACAAATCCAGATTCAGTCTTCCGCATGTGGATAGCCAATTTTCCCAACACCATTTATTAAAGAAGTATCCTTCCTCCAGCATATGTTTATAGACTCTTGTCAAATGTCAGATAATGGAACTGCTTGAGGTTGTTTCTTCATCCTCTATTCTTTTCCATTGATCCTCCAGTCTAGTTTTGTGTGACTACTATGAACAGCAAGGTTCTTTTTCTAATTTATTTTATTGGTACATTTTATATATACATTATGATCACAATCAACATTGAGAATTTGTGCCAGTACATCACAAGGTTCTTAATGTAGGACTGTGTTTAGAGGCAGAAGACTAGGGCAATTGGAAATAAATGAGCAAGACAAGAGAATGGAGTGAGGATTTGGAGAGAGAAGCAGGAGCCAAGTTCCTTTGGACTGAAGAGGCATACGCACTGGGAAACAAGAACATGAACAAGAGTGAAAGGAAATATTACTCAGGCTACTCTACAGACAAAGCTTGGACAGGAATTCTGATCCATATCTGAAAGTATTCAGACAGCCTCACCTGGGTTCTTCAGTGAAGCCTTATTTACTGATCACTCACAGATACAAGCACACTAAAGCCTTTATCTGACTTTGAGAAGCAGAGATGATTCTTCCCATTATCTAAGTTCATTTACAGCCAATTATCACCAGAACAAGGACTCAAGTAGATAAAGCTAATTGCAAGTTCACACTCCTTCTTTTACCATGTTTACCACCTTTCTATTTTATTAAAATATGAAGAGGTAGGACTAAAGAAAAATAATCCTGAAACAAAATCTAGGAAGACTTCAATACTCACTATAAGGGAGGAAATGGGCAAAACATGGGAATAGAAAATCTGTAGAAGAGCTCACAAATGTCAAAAAAGTGACAAGATAAAATAATATCCACATGGTCTGGGGATTTAGCTCAGTGATTCTGGCATCTGCCTGGCAAGCCCAAGGTCCTGAGTTTGATCCCTGGTAACCAAATACCACAGTGCTAGGCATGATGGTTTGTGTCTGTAATCCAAGCCCTTAGGAGCCAGAGGCAAGAGAACTGTTGAGTTCACGACTAGCCTGGGCTATGTAGTGAGTTGAGGGCCAGCCTAAACTACAAAGCAAGACTTTGTCTCAAAAACATAAAATTAAATAAAATTAAATTAATAAAATAATAAAATACTGGGCCAGAGATTTAGCTCAGTGGTTCCAGTGCCTGCCTTGCGAGTTCAAGGGCCCAGGTTCGATTCCCGGTAACTACATATAACAATGCTGGGCATGGAGACTCACCCACCAGCAATCAGAACCACATACCACAGTACTAGGCATGGTGACTCATGTCTGTAATCCCAGAACTTGGGAAACAGAGACAGGAGGACTGCTGTGAGTTCAAGGCTGAGCTCAGGGCCAACCTGACCTACAAAAGCAAGACCTGTTTCAAAAAAAAAAAAAAAAAAAACCACTAACAATAAAACACACATTTCAAAAATATACATCCATCATTTTGTACCCATAAGATGTGTAAAATGTAAAGGTCAGAAATAACACTTCAGAAGTATGTGGGAGTAAGAGTTGTAAATAGGTGTGATGATTCCAGAGAGCAGGTAATGGCTTTCTAGAAATGGTAAAAATATTCATGCCCTACAACTCATGATTAAGTACAGTCCATGGAGAAATTAATCTCACTTAAATACAAGGAGACATAGACAAGGATGTTCTCTATCCATATGGAACATAAAAGCAAACCACTTAAATGGTCATAAAGTATGGTAAATTCACACTCTACTACACTGCCCAGGAGTTGAAATGAATAAACCAGATTGATATATATACCATGGTGCCTAGATATCAGACAGACTTGATAGAACAAGTGAGTTTGCAATGCAATACAGAAATGATTTTCCAAATAAGTACCAGCCCTATGGCTTTTGTAGAGTGAAGAGGGAACATATTTGGGCCCAAAGGAGTCTTTGCTTAAACTCCACTATATGTGTGTTTCTAAACTCTCCCCATTCCTTTTTCACTCATCCTCATCACTGTATTCTCTTTGCTCTTCTCTGTTAGCCCATTTTAGGGTGCCGTAACAAATACCTAAACCTGAGTACTCATAAAGAATAGTAGGATGTTTATCTCTGCTCGAGAGGCTAAAGCCCAATTCTGGGCAGATCTCATGGCAGAGAGCATAACCATTTTGAAGATGCATGATCACACAAGAGACAAAAGCTAGAGAAGGACTGAACAGCTGAACTTGCCCTTTGGGAACAGTGTACTCTCCCAATTTCTAACGCATTCCACAAGGCCAGTATTGCCCCTTCCAAGGGTAATGTCCTCAGTGACCCAGCCACTGCTCCTTCTGCCAGGCCTTACCTCTTAAAGGTTCCAGCACCTCCTAATCCTACCATACGCAAACCAAACCTTCAGCTTGTGAGCCTTCCGGGGACACACTTAAATTATAATATATCCCAACCATAGAACCTTTTGACTCACCCTTCTTTCTTCCCCTCTTTCCTATCTCCTACCCTCTCTTAAGATCAATCTAGGTTCCTAAGCAAGTTTCAAAGAAATTGCAAAATCCTTGATGTGATTAGTATAATTTTGTCTTTAGGAGTACTTTTCTAGAAAATGGGTCCACATTCTGGAAGGTCAATGTCTCATAAGAGGATTAAAACTCAAGGAAAAATCTTTCAGAGAATAAATGTATCTTTGAAAGATTCCTTGGTCTACTGTGCCTTGGAAATAGAAGTTATTTCTTATCTGAAGAAAAAAATAAAGGAGAGAAAATGTAAAGTGATTTGTTCTGATCCTGTTTCCACTAGCCTTGTGCTCCAGGACGAAATACCCTGCCTTAAGAAACATAAACATCTCCATCCTTCCCAGCCTGCCAGGCCTCCCATCCATCATTTTGGGCAGCCACTGAGCAGAAACAGCCAGCTTCCTTCTCTGCCATTCATGACCCTCTCCATCAGATGTCAGAGTCCTGCCAGGACCAGCTTGTTGACAATTATGAAGATTTTCCTAACCCAGCCAAAGAGCTTGTGCACTGTCAGACCTTGCCAGCTGGGGAACGACAAGAGATCAGAAAGCAAACACTGGCTTTGTAGAGGATGCACACAAACCCACCCAAGTCCTGCCATAGTTACAGGAGTTTCCTGGGACCTGGAGACCCTAGGATCTAATTAGGCTTCTCCGTGGGACCACACAGGTTTTCTGGTGAGAAAAGTGAGATGGGAGCAATGCATACACCTGGAGTTGGCTGTGGGTCAGCCAGGCAGCTCTGCTGATTCTGGCAACCTGCTCACATGTCTAGGTGTCTGCTTACTGTTAGCACATCTGGACTACCCTCTGCCAGGAAACTGGTTTGCCTCAGCTCTGCTCCAAGTGTCTCTCCTTCTTTAGCACACTCATCTGGACAAATTTTCATGTTGATGGGGGAGGTACTCTACACCTGCTTGTACATTAACAGCCAGAATAAGTCACAGCACCCAGCCCCAAAGCAAAGACAAAGGTGGACACAATGCCAACAGCAAGGAGGCCTAGTAAGTCCAAGTGAAAGTCTGCTTTTTGAGATTAGGCTCCACCTTTTACCAGCTACGAAACTATAGGAATGTCTTTACATTTTCCTGCCATGATGGACACCAATACCATTAGGCTGTCATCCATGGATTAGTGGGGCCACCCCATCTTGGACTTTGACCAGCCACAATTATGAGCTAAGTACGCCTTTTTTTCTTCACAGATTTTATCCATCCCAGATAGTTTGCTGTAGTAGCATAAAACTAACTATAACAACATATTAATATGTTTTTGATGGTATTTTATTACCTTCTTAAAGGATAACTGAATTATATTTATTGTGGAATACTGCAAAAGAAAAGAGCCTGAAACATTTTTCCTCTCTGTGTGCATCCCCCCCCCCACTTTTGCAATGCGGCTCAACATCCCCTCCATCCATGAATCTGGGTCACTCATCAGACTGGCCTAGGCCAATAGAGTGGTAGCCAAAGTAACAAAGCAGTTTAGACAGCACTTGTACTTTGGAAGTTGCCCCTCATACTGTGCTTGAAATCCTGAGACCACCATATAAATCAGTCTAAGCCAGACTGCTAGAGGATGAGGATGAGACCCGATGGAGGAAAATGAAGGTGATTTAGCCAACCTGGCAGCTCAACAGAGAGGTGTGAACCAGTCCAGTGAGATCAGCCAAAGCTGGTCAAGACCAGGAGTGTCAAACAGCTGAGCCTAGCTCAAAATGCCAAGTCCCAGATCGTGAGCTAATAAAAAATGCCAATCCAGCCATCCTAGTCTCACAAGGTCATCGTGGCTGATAAGTAGCTTCACTCAACAAATGTTTACTGAGACCCTGTTATTGGCTAGGATTGTCCTGGACAATGATGATATAGAATGGGGCAGGTGTGTCTTGTCCTCATGAAGTTTGCATTCCAGGTGAGGGATTTCTTTCTTTTTAATTACCAAGCATACTAGATTGGGAAAGAAAAATATGCACTCTGGGGAATAATGATAATGACAGATAGAGCCATGTACCAGGTAGCTTTCAAATGAAAGTAGGGTGGTGAGGGGAGTTGAAATATTAATGGAGAAGATCAGACAGGACGTCTGAGCAAAGATTGAGAAGAGGGAAAGAATGAACTTCCTCTGAGGCAAAGCTTCCAAGCACAGGTGGGGAACAGTACACAGCTCAGTATTTGAAGAAGTAAAAGGTGAGCCAGACTGTGCAGGACCTTATGGTCACTACAAGGAATCTGTTATAGATGCTTGCACATGTCTAATTTCTTTAACCATATGTGTATACGTGTTCTTTCAAAATGATAATTTGTATATAAATCTTATTTTACATATCAAAAGTATATAGGTCCTGAGCTTCATTGCCAGGTCCTCATAACCAACAGAGCCACATGCTCCTTAGCACAATCCCAGGCCACTGCATTCTTGGAGCTTGCTGAAAACTGCAGGAGAGTCCTGCCATTTATAGGCACAGGCTGCCCTCTGCTGTTCACTTTTGGATTACCACTCACCCATTTCACCTGAAGGTCACTGTCCCAGAAGAAAGTGGGCAAGTCATCAATTATCAGAATGTCTTTATTAATGGTAAGCTTCGCTGCCTCAGGAAGCCCTGGAAAGACAAGATGGAGGAGAAAGTATGTCCTAAACTTTCACATGCCCATTTCTGTTTATTACCTTTTAAAACATGTTTTCAATTCCTTTCCAAGTGCACCTAAAATCAAAAAACAAGTGCAGATTTCTCATATATCCTTTGTCTCCACACATGTACAGCCTCCTCCACAGTCAAGACCACCCTCAAGAGTAGTACAGTTCTCACCACTGACACTGAGTTCATTCTTGGTTTTGGTTCTAGGTTTGGACAAATGGATAACATCACAGCCACCACTATCACATAGAGTAGTCACTATGACACAAATCCTCTGTTTGACAGATTATCCCTCTATATGTCACACCTCCAAATCCTGGCAACCACTGGTTTTTGTGTTATTTGTGTCTTACTGTCACTATAGTTCTGCATGGAAATTTGTATGATTCCAACTGGTTAATATTGTGGAAAAAAAAACACACTGCCATGTTAAAAGCCTCAAATACTTTCTGATTTTATCTTCTACAAACACCTGCTGGATGAGCTAGATGAGCACTCAGGCCACTTTGAAAACGGGAGGATGAGACCTTGGGAAGCCTTGTACTTGGCCTCACTGGCCTCACTCAGAACCTTCCAGCCTCTGACCCAACCAGAAAGAAATGTAAAAAGGGTGAGCTATTCCAAATCACATAAATGTGGCAATTCTAAGATAAAAAGAAACAAATTGTCATCAACCCCACCAAGATTCCTCCTTATATTCCCTTCTACCTGTCCTGAGTCTCCACCAGAGCCCAGAACTTGAAAGGGTTTGCAGCCTTTGGTGCAGTTGATGAGGTGCAGGAAAGTCAGGATACTAGACAGTCAGAAGATGTACCATTTGGATAGTATTTTCTCATTTTGATCCATGCTTCTCTCCTTGGTACCTCCAGTTCCCATTCAGAGTAATGAATGCCTTCTACACCCAGGCCCTCAGGGTTGAATTGTTAAAGTAGAAATTTAAGAAAGAACACTATTCAGCTTTTCAGTTTGTGCTTTTGAAACTCACATAGGAAATCATTTTAAAGAAAAGGTTTTTGAATCTCCAAAGTCTGGGATTGGGATATGAACAGCCAAGATTCTGAAAACTCAAGCATTCTATTTAGGCTGCAGATTTCATATTTAAAGGGTGAGGCATTATGTACTCCTGCCATCTGGGGTGATAAAGCTGTCCTGGACTGAGAGAGGAGATTGTAGAGCCTGAGAAAGGGCAAGGATTATTGGATAGTATTTTTTTTTAAGGAAAGGGGCTTCAACTGTCTATTACAAAAAAACAAAAAAAAGAGAAAGAGAGAGATGGAGAACCGGATATTTAGCCCAGTGGCACCACGCCTACCTGGGAACTGCAAGGTCCTGACTTCAATCCTCAGTATCAAAAAATCAAGAGAGAGATGGAAGACAGAACTCCCAAAGCACTTTGAGAAACAAAAGATAGATAAAATATATGCCCATTGTTCAGGACAAACTCTAGGATGGCAGCAAGTGTTCCAGTAAACCACATGTCCCAGGCCTGTCACTATCCCTTCAATATCACCATTCTCAGGCAGCTATGACTAAAGAGGCATGGTAGGTGGTCTGCCTAAACTGGGAAAACCAGAGACTTTCAACCTCCAATGGTTTCAAGAGGCCATGAGAAGCTTTTCACTCCTCTCAGCCTCTACCTTAACTATGAAGGAACTAGGGAGGGTTGAAGATGTACTCGTAGATCTAAGCAGACACTGCATTCCACCCAGGATGACAACATAAACTTGAAAACCAACAAGCATGGGCCATCTTAGTGACTGCGAGAGTAGGCAGGCAGGAGTATATCTGGACCAGTTCTGAGAAATAGACTTAAGGACAGAGGGATACTAACAGAGATTAACTAGAAATGATCCAGAAAAGCTTAAAATGAGAAGGTTTAGGTGGAAATTATTAGTGTCACATTGTTTCAGGATAACAGGATTTAAAATACAGTGGTTCCTTGGTATTTTTCATTAGTTGATTTCAGAAACCATGCTGAGAACCAAAGACAACTTATGCAATACAGATTGTTCTGGCTGGAAAGGATCATAAGTCAGACCCACATGTTCTAGCTTTCACATGAAGTATCAAAAAACTATGAGTACCAGGACAAAATTTTTGCATCAAGTACCAAATTCAACAAGTTTGAAAGCAGTCAAATACCAAGATGTGACCACAGAAGTTAGTCTGGATTCTAAAAATAAAAGGAAGTGACATGTTAGCACATTAAGGGTTTGTAGCCTCAGAAATGATTGCCCACTAACAAGAGCAGAAAAAGTGCTGAAATTCCATTCAAAATGTTATCCTTTGCTGATGCTAACAGTGGTTCTCCCACGGATGTGGAGGTGATTTAAGACAAACCTCTTAACACTGAAGCTTTGGGAGACTGGGGGCTTGGAGATTCTTGGGCTTTGGGGGGATTTTGTTTGTTTGTTTGTTTTCTGAGATTAATAATCCCTCAAGTGGTTTCTCTGAAGATCCCTGAGCCAGAGGATATAACCCCTCCTGAAAACACTGTACACTATGACCAGTCACCAAAGAGACAAATGTGACTCCCCAAAAATCATTATTTGTAACTGTGACCCCACTCTGAGGAAGGTGGTAACTGGAAGATGTATATGTTTATATGTTTTAGTTGCTAACAACAAGCTATCTTTACCCTTAAATAGCATCCACCAAAAAAAATATATACACACTTCAGCAGCCTGCCATGCTAATAAACATCTAGAAGCCAATGGGCATCACTTTGAGCCCTCTTTATAATTGTAGAGGCCAAAGGCAACTTGCATTACTCTCACAATGTCTCAATAAACTTAGCATTAAGATATTTATACAAGTTTTTATTTTCCTGATGTTTACATTTTCTTTTTGGTAGACTCTACATGTGGCCTTGGCAAACAGGAAGACAGTATTAATAACTGTCAGTGGTTTTCAACTTTATGGATAAAAGCCAGAAGAAATTCAGCTCAGACAGCACAAAAGAGAAGATTATTATTATCAGAGGAGATGAGTAAAGAGGTGGTGGAAGCCCAGCACACTAGAAGTTTCAGTCAAAGAGATACCTTGCAGAAATATTTTAGAAGTGGTATGCTGTAAGCTCTCCACTGCTTCCTGCGCTAGACAATTTTGTGACCCTGACAAGATACCTGAAATAATCAATTTAAAAGAAGGAAACTTTTCCTTGGACTCGTAGTTTCAGAGTTCCCATGGCCTCTGGGCCCTGTTGTTTGGGTCTGTGGCAGCACAGTGTATCGTCATGGGAGTGAGGGGCAAAGAAGGCTTTTTCACCTCAGGACAGCTGGGAAGCAAAGAGACAGAAAGAGAGAGGGCTCAGAGTCCTAGTAGCTTTCAGGCACACACGCCCAGTGACCTACTTCCTCTTACTGGACCTCACCTTCTGCAGGTCCCACTGCCTCCCAGGAGCACTGTGAACTGCTGATGAAGCTTCTGAGAGGCACTTACCCAAACTGTAGCATCTCCCTACTAAATCTTCTATGGCATCTGTACTGCTCACTAATGCAGAAGGGGGCATGTTTTCATTTTCAGGAGATATGACAGCAGGCCCTGTTATGACTATATCTTACAATGAAAACTTGAGTAATCTAATCTAATTTATGTTAGAATAGACATTATGAGAAACAATATGGTAGTTCCTCAAAAACAATTAAAATAGAACTACCACATGATCCAGAAATCTCACTGTGGGTATTAATCCTAAGGCAAAAGAATGAGCATGATAGAGAGGCATTAGCCCTCTCATGTTCACTACAGCACTATTCATAATAAAGACATGAAGTCAAACTAAATGTCCATCAACAGATGAATGGATAAAGAAAATTTTATATATATATAATATGTAGTTGAATACATATAAATGTATTATATAGTGAAATACTATCTGGCCATAAAAAGGATGGAATGTTGTTATTTGGAACTTCACAGATAAACAACACAAGGTGTTGTATTAAGTGAAATAGCCCCAGCACATAAAGACAAAAACTGCATGATCTCCCTTGTTTATGGAATCTAAAAAAGCTTATTCTATTAAAACAGTGATAGTGAATCTTTTAGAGCTTTCAGTGATACAAAGAACCCACAGCAGTGAGCATGCCATAGGTTCCCCACCACTGTCATAGATGTATAGCATAGAACAGTGGCAACCAGAGGCTCAAAGTGTGAGCATTATGGAAGAGATCAGAGAGTGGGTAAAAAGTTACATTTACACAGAATTTATTCCTGTGTTCTATGGCACAGTAGAGTTAATCTAGTTAGCAATATTGTGTTGTATAATTCAAAATTACTAGAAGAGAAGATTTTGAGTGTTTTCACCACAAAGAAAGGACAAATGCCAGCAATGACAGGCATTTTTAATATCCTAATTTAGTCATAACACATGTATACACAAGGTACCCATGTATCAAAACATCATACTCTACCCCATAAATCTATACAATTATTAGATGTCAATTAAAAACTTGAAACATAATAAAAACTATCAATCTGTAGGAATATGACATATTATAGATTACCATTAACATTCTTATAGTCAGGAAGTGCAAAGTACAGAAAATGAAACAAGTATGTAAAAGAAATAGTTTTTAAAACTATCTGAGTTTTAAAAATAGTTTTAAAAACTGATATGAAGAAACAGAAGCAGCAAATAAACATGAAAAAACATTCAATATCACTGGTCATTCATGAAATGCAAATTAAAATAATGCTGAGATTCCCAAACAAGAGATCAACCAGTAACAAATGCTGGTGTGGCTGTGAGGAGAAAGGAATCCTTTCCTACTGTTGGTGGAACTGTGGACTAGTGCAACCACTGTGGAAATCAGTGTGGAGATTCCCCCCCATCAAAAAAAAAAAAAAAACTAGGATTGAAGGTCTCATTTGACCCTGCTATCTCCCTGCTGGGTACCTTCCCAAAGAATTAAAAGCCTCATCCCACAGCAACACATGTGCCCACATGTTTACAGCAGCAATTTGGAGTAGCTAAACCTTGAAAACAGCCCAAAAGCCCATCAACTGGTGACTGGATAAAGATCCATGTTTCTTCTAAAATGGAGTACTATTCAACCATAAAGAAAGATAAATCAGATATTACAACTAAATAAATGAAACAAATAGGACACACATGTGTAAATACTGAATCATTTCTCTGGTGTGAAAAACTGCAAATATAAATGAGGATCAAAATGTATAACAGATATTGTGAAACAGGAATAAAATGTTCAAAAGGGAAGCAGAACTAGGAGAGGGAGTAGGAGAAAGGAAAAAAAAAATAATTGAAGGTAAGAAGGGAAAAAAACAGAAGCAAAGCTAATGTATATAGGAGGGATGAAGGGAGGGCCCAAGAATGGGGAAAAAGAAGATACACCACATATAAGTACAAATTCTCAATGATGAATGTGATCATAAGTTATACCTAAAATGTACCAATAGTCAATTTTAAAAATCATGATAAGTATGGTAAATGTGCTAGAAATACATACTAATATATGTACACATTGGATGGGGCAACTACCTCTACCTGAGATACTGAGTGGCCTTCCATGAGGTGAAATTGTCATCTGAAAAGTGCACAAGAAAAGACAAATCACTCTTTGGCTAATAGAAGCCATTCCCAAATAATTGTGTCTCTGTTGGAAGCCATGAACAAGAGGATAAATGAGGACTCAGTCTTAGGAAAACATGTTAACTGAAGTCAAAGAACAGGAAAGGAATGAAAGGTACGTGTAAGTATATATAGACATGTATATGTATTTATTAGAATATGAACCGTATTATTACTGTGAGATTAAGGTAATTAAAAAGAAGATGGTGTACCTCAGCATGTGCTGAGGCCCTGAGTTTCATCCCCAGAAAAAAAGGAGAAAAGAGGAAGAAGGGAAAAAAAGAGAAAGAAGAGGAGGAGGAAGGGGAAAAAATAAACTAAACAAAGGGAAGAGGTTTTTATCATGATGGCAAAAATATAAACTACATAAAGATCTAAACATCATAAATTATATACACCAAAAGCATGCCCTCAAAGTGCTACAACAAAACAAAGAAAATGAAACTCCTGGAGAATTAGAAACACAATTGCTATAAACAACTATCTAATTTTCTTAGCCCATAAAGGCAAATTATATAAATAATACAATTAATGAAGTTGAGATTACAATATTCAGTCTAAACATATTTGAGCAGCTACGGTGTGCCTGTCATTATTCTAGATGCGGCAACTACAAGAGTGGGTAAAACAGAAATAAATTCTTGTGTTCATGAGCCTTACATTTCAGGGCATAAAAGAAAACATATGATAATCAGGTTAAAATAATGTCTGACAAGTTTCTCCACTGGAAAGTTGCTGTATTCCCTCTTGTAAATAATAAATTTCCTCTTGGGGAAGTCTCTGTGATTATGTAAAAGTTCTGTTTCTTCTCATATAATTACTTACTGACTTTAACATTCATTGAAGATTTTTGCCTGAAAGTCATTACTATATTGATATCAACTGGTGATTTTCTAATCCCTTTGTGGCTTCTGCACTTACTAATTGGAATCCTACTGTAAGCAAAATATTTCTCTTCTCCCTGTTTATTTATTTATTTGATTTACTAAAATCTATATGAGCTCATGAATTCCTATTTTGCTGTACAGATTATAACCTGATATTATCATTATTTATTTTGATGACCAAATTGTCCTCAATCTGGCTCTTGGGAAGTTCCTGAATCATTCTAACATGTCCCCCATCATTTGAGCACTTCCTCTATAAGTGATACAATATTCAAATTCACTGTACTTCCCTATCCTAACCCCTGAGTCACCTTTTCTTCAGGAATTCCCAGTTCCTTTCATTGGGATGTGGTATTAGACCCCAAGATACAGGGACCAGGTATTTTCATTATTACTGAGATGTCAGTATTACAGTCTTTTGTGGAGATCAGTTTGGAGATTCCTCAAAAAGCTAGGATTGGAGGTCCCATTTGACCTGGCCATCGCTCTGCTAGGTATATACACAAAAGAATTGAAAGACTCATCACAGTGACATATGTGCACCCATGTTTATAGCAGCTCAATTTGTGACTGCTACATCTTGGAAACAACTCAAATGTTCATCAACCGGAGACTGGATAAAAAAGCTGTGGTTCTTCTATAGAATGGAGTATTAGTCTGCCATAAAAAATGATAACTTTGAATCATTTATATTTAAATGGACATATCTTGAGGATATCCTCATAAGTGAAATAAATAGGTCACAGATATGCAAATATCACATCTTTTCTCTGGTATGAGAAAATAAAGATGTAAATGAGTTCTAGAATTGTGTTGTATACTGTGAAATAGAAAATACTCAAAGTGAAATAGAGTGAAGGGGGAAAAACAATGAGATTATAACAAAAAAGAAAGGAAACAAAATTTATGTATATGGGGGGGGGTGGTAGGGTGCGTAGGGCTATGGGGAAAAATGAGAATTAAATTGTGTCATATACCGGTAGAAATTCTCATTGTGGAGTGCAATCATGATGTGTATATATAATGTACCAATAAAGATTTTTTAAAAAAAGAAATTTCCACACTCATTTCCACAGTAGTTGCACCAGTCTACACTCCTAGCAACAGTAGATAAGGGTTCCTTTTACCCACAGTCCTTCCAACATTTGTCATTTGTTGATTTTTTGATAAATGCCATTCCTTCTGGAGACAGAATCTCAGTGTTCTTTTAATTTGCATTTCACAAATGACCAGTGATGGTGAACATTTTCTCATATATTCATTTGCCATTTCTATTTCTTTTTCTTTTTCTTTTTCTTTTGTTTTGGTTTTTTTGAGGCAGGGTCTCAGTTTTGTAGTTCAGGCTGGCCCTGGGCTCAGCCTTGAACTAACAATCCTTCTGCCTCTGCCTCCCAAGTGCTGGGATTACAGGGATGAGCCACCATGCCCAGCACTGTGGTATGTGGTTCTGATTGTTGGTGGATGTGAGTCTCCACGCCCAGCATTGTTGTATGTGGTTACCAGGGATCAAACCCAGGACCTTGTACTTGCAAGGCAGGTGCCAGAACCACTGAGCTAAATCCCTGGCCTTCATTTGCCATTTCTAATTCATCTTAGAAGTGTCTTTTTTTTCAGCTGTTCATTTTTGCATTGAGTCTTTAAATTTGGAGGGTCTGATTTATTTTTTTTTAATTTAAGTCTTTATTGGTATATTATATATATACATCACGATCACATTCAACATTGAGAATTTATACCAGTATATGACATGATTTCCATTTTTTCCCATTCCCCTACCCAACCTAAACCTCCCCATGCACATAAGCTTTGTTCCCTTTTTTACCAACGTATTTTTTCTTTCCCCTCACTACACTCCATTTCCCTTTGAATATTTTCTATTTCATAAAATATCTATCATTCATTCTAGAACTCATTTACATCTTCAGTTTCTCATACCAGAGAAAAGATATTTACACATCTGTGACCTATTTATTTCACTTATTAATATGTCCTTAAGGTGTGTCCATTTCAGTATGAATGACTCAGACTTATTCTTTATGGCAGAGTAATACTCCATTTTATAAAAAAAAAAAAAATCACATCTTCGTTATCCAGTCTAGAGTTGATAGGCAGTTAGGTTGTTTCCAAATATCACTATCACAAACTAAGCTGCTATAAATATGTGTGCACATATGTCACTGTGATATGAATCCTCTAATTCTTTCATGTACATCCCTAGAGGGGAATAGCAGGGTTAAACAGGACCTCTAATCCTAGTTTTTTTAGAAATCTCCACACTGATCTCCACAGTGGTTGTATCAGTCTACATTGCCACCAACAGTGGAGCAAGGTTCCTTTTTCTCTGCAGCCTTGCCAGCATTTGTTCCTGGCTAATTTCAAAATAGCAAGAATTCTTTGTGGAGTAAGATAAAATCTCAGTGTTGTTTTCATCTGCATCTCTCAAATGACCAGAGATGTTAAGCATTTCTTCATTTGCTTCTTAGCTGCTTTTACTTCTTCCTCTGAAAAGTGGCTGTTCATTTCAGATGCCCATTTTTGAAATGAGTCTTTAAATTGGGGGGGCTGGTTTTTTTAAGCTCTTTATATATTCTAGATAGTAGCCCTTTGACTGAGAAAGTGCTGGTAAGGATTTTTTCCCATTTGTTGGATGTCTTTTTGCCCTTCCTGTGGTTTCTTTTGCTGTGAAGAAGCTTTTGATTTCTTCTGCTAGTTCTCATGCTATAGAGGTTTTGTTCGTAAAGTCTTTTCCTAAGTCAGTATCTCCAAGAGTTTTACCTAACCTATTTTGCAGCAGGTTTAGTGTTTCTGTTTTAACATTTAGGTCTCTAACTCACTTTGATTTTAGTTTAGTACACAAAAGAGATAGATCTAGCTTTAGACTTTGGTAGTTTAAAACCCGGTTTTTCCAGCGCCATTTGTTAAAGAGGCTATTTTTCCACCATTAAAGATACTTGGCTCCTTTGTCAAAGATGAGGTGGCTCAGTGTATCTGGAATTGTTCCTGGATCTTCTAATCTGTTCCACTGATCCTTGGGTCTGTTACTTTGCCAGTTCCATGCAGTTTTTATCATAGTGGATTTGTGGTATAGTTTCAAGTTGGGAGTCGTCATATCCCCTGCCACATCTTTGTTTCCTAGAATTGCTTTTGCTATTCTAGGTATTTTGTGGTTCCAGATGAATTTTTGGATCATTTTCTCCAGATCTGTGAAATATGCTGATGGAATTTCAATCAGGATTGCACTGAATCTATATAACAGTTGTGGAAATATAGCCATTTTGACAATGTTGGTTCTTCCTACCCATAAACAAGAAATGTCTTTCAACTTTTTGATATCCTCTTCAACCTCCTTTTTCAGGGTGTTGCAGTTTTCAGAGTACAGCTCTTCACTTCCTTGGTTAGGGTGATTCCTAGATATTTTTTTTTTTTGGATGATACTGTGAAAGGAATTGACTTCCCAATTTCTCTCTCAATAAGTCTCTTATTTATGTATAAAATGGTATTGAGCTTTGAGCACTGACCTTGTACCCAGCTACTCTACTAAATTTGCCAATTAAGTCTAGCAGTTGTTCGGTGAAGTTTTTAGGATCTTCTTTATAGAGCATCATGTCATCAGCAAATAATGACAGTTTAATTTCTTCCTTCCTATTTTTATTCCTTTTATTATTCTCTTGTCTAATTGCTGTGGCTAATGTTTCCCACACTATAATGAACAGGAGTAGTGATAGTGGACATCCTCATCTTGTTTCTGATCTTAAGTGTAAAAGGTTTCAGTTTTTGACCATTAGTATGGTGCTGGCTGTTGGTTTCTCATAAATAGCTTTTATTAGGTTGAGATAAAGTCCATCTGTTCCAATTTTCTGCAGGGGTTGTTGTTGTTGTTGTTGTTGTTGTTGTTGTTGTTGTTCTAAATAATAGTCCTTTTATCTGAACAGCTGGCAAAAAATATTTCCCACACTATGTGTTGTCTCAACTCTGGTGGCAGTTTCTCTTTCTGTGCAAAAGCTTTCTAATAAGATGAGGTTCTAGTTCTTGATTCTTTGTAATATTTCCTGTGTTGTCTAGGTTTTGTACATGAGGCCTTTACCTACTCCTATGTCCTCAAATGTTCTACCTATGTTCTGTTCCAGCAGATTTAGTGTTTCTGTTTTAAACTTAGATGTTTGATCTATTTGGATTCTAGGTTAGGGCATGGTGAAAGATATTGGTCTAGTGTTGGGAACCACCCTGTTTGGGAATTACAAGGTCAAAACTGACCAGGTCTTCCTGCCTACAGACAGACTTTAGACTTGACTGTTGTCTTCATCTCTGGTAGCAACAGGGACTCAATGGTCCCACATGCTGTCATGCTTCAGGGCAGAACTACACCGGATCTCTCCCTTCTCAATGACTATTGCTGACATCTACCTTACCCTGAGGGATCCTCATCCACATAACTTCTCTAAGACTATTGTTGGTGTGCCCCTGCCTTTCCGAGTATTTTGGAATGTAGATAATAAAAGGTGTGTTAGGCTAGGGTCCACAGTCCTTGCCGCCCAGAGTAGCATGGATCAGACCCAAGCTCAGTTTTCTCTAAGTCTCATTTCTGCCTAATTATTAATTATTTCACCATGTGCCATAAACTCACAGGAGACTAGAACTTAATACAAAAGTTCTAGTTATGTTCCCTTCCCCTGTTTACCACAGTCTAATTTCAATCTTTGGCATATGGAAAGCCAGTTATTCCAGCACTATTTATTAAAGAAGTTATTATCTTTCTTTCAGAGTAGGTGTATGGCTCTTTTGTCAAAGATAAAATGGTTGAGTACGCCAGAGTTGTTTCTGCACCCTTTAGTCTGTCCCACTGATCCTCTGGTCTGTTCTTTTGCTAATACCATATAAGCTGTTTTTATCACAGTAGCTTTGTAATATAATTTGAAGTCAGGGATTATGATACCCCCTGCTTTGCCTTTGTTGCCCAGAATTGCCTTTGTTATTCTAGGTCTCTTCTAGTTCCAAATGAATTTTTGGAGTGTTTCTTCTAATTCTGTGACATACGCTGTTAGGATTTTGATTGAGATTGCATTGAATCTGTATAATAAATTTGGAAGCATAGCCATTTTCACTATATTGAGTCTTCCTATCCAACCAAAGGATATTTTTCCATTTTCTGATATTCTTTTCAATCTCCTTTTTTTAGAGTACTGTATTTTTCAATGTAGAGGTCTTTTACTATCTTCATTAGATTAATTCCTAGACCTTTTTTTAAAATGCTATTGTGAAATGGATTGTTTCACTAATTTCTGTGTGTCTATTATGCATTTACAAGAAGACTACTGACTTTTGAGTGTTGACTTTGTATCCAGCTACACCACTGAATTTGGTTATCAAATCTTAAACTCTTTTGGTGAAGTTTTTGGGGTCTTCTAAGTAGAGTATCATGTCATCCACAAATAATATAACTTCTTCCTTTCCTATTCTTATTCATTTTCTTACTTTCTCTTTGGCTTATTGCTCTGGTTAGTGTTTTCAGAATTGTACTGAAGAAGACTGGTGACAGTGGTCATCTTGTCTTGTTCCTGATTTTAAAGTGGAAGCTTTCAGTTTTTGTCCATTTAGTATGATGTTGGCTCTTGGTTTGTCATAGACATCTTTTATCAGACTGAAGTAAAGACCATCTATACCAATTTTCTATAGAGTTTCTATAATAGTTGGGTATTGGATCTTGTCAAATGCTTTTACTGCATCTATTGAGAGGATCATATA
>PVIR01028897.1:0-21553 GCA_004026965.1 Petromus typicus | reverse complement strand
TGAAACTATACTATAAAGCCACTGTGATAAAAACTGCGTGGTACTGGCAAAGTAACAGACCCGAGGATCAATGGAGTAGACTAGAAGATCCAGAAACTACTCCAGATACACTGAGCCACCTCATCTTTGACAAAGGAGCCAAAAATCCTCAATGGAGGAAAGATAGCCTCTTTAACAAATGGTGCTGGAAAAACTGGGTGTTAACTTGCCAAAGGCTAAAACTAGATCTAACTCTTCACCATGTACCAAGCTAAAATCAAAGTGGATAAGAGACCTAAATATTAAAACCGACACTCTAAACCTACTGCAAAACAGGTTAGGTAAAACTCTTGAAGACATTGGCTTAGAGAAAGACTTCATGAACAAAACTTCTATAGCACACCCAAATTTAATGACCCAATTCAAAAATGGGCCTCTGAAATGAACAGATATTTTTCAGAGGAAGAAGTAAGAGCAGCTAAGAAGCATATGAAGAAATGCTCAACATCATTAGTCATTCAAGAGATGCAGATGAAAACAACATTGAGATTTCATCTCACTCCACATAGAATGGCTGTCATTTCAGAATCAGCCAACGGCAAATGTTGGCGAGGCTGCGGAGAAGAAGCAACCCTTCTCCACTGTTGGTGGGACTGTAGACTCGTACAACCCCTGTGGAGATCAGTTTGGAGAATCCTCAAAAATCTAGAATTGATGGTCCCATTTGACCCGGCCATTGCCCTGCTAGGTATATACACAAAAGAATTAAAAGACTCATATCACAGTGATATATCTGCACCCATGTTTATAGCAGCCCAGTTTGTGATTGCTACATCTTGGAAATAACCCAAGTGTCCATCAACTGGAGACTGGATAAAAAAGCTGTGATTCTTCTACAGAATGGAGTATTACTCTGCCATTAAAAATGATAAGTTTGAATCATTTCTACTTAAATGGACATACCTTGAGGATATCCTCATAAGTGAAATAAATAGGACACAGATAGGTACATATCGCATCTTTTCTCTGGTATGAGAAAATGAAGATGTAAATGAGTCCTAGCATTGAATGTTATATATTGTGAAATAGAAAATGCTCAATGTAAAATAAGGTGAAAGGGTACAATGTTGAGATTGTAACAAAAAAGTAAGGAAACAAATTTTATGTATATGGGGGGGTGGTAGGGTGGGTAGGGCTATGGGAAAAAATGAGAATTCAGTTGTGTCTTATATTGGTACAAATCCCCATTATGGAGTGCAATCATGATGTGTATATTTAATGTACCAATAAAGATAAAGTAAAGAAAGATGTCCTGCTAGACATTGAGGTGCTAAAAGATTACATGCAGAAGACAAGCCTCAGACGTGTCTTGCTCTGACAGTATCCCTCTCTCCCTAACAGCAACCTACACTAGAAGTATGAGCATGTCTGTTCTCAAGACGCACCCCGCTCTCATTGGCCCCGCCTCCAGCTTCACTGCTTGGGGAATCAGACATTCAATACATATTCACCTTTCATTGGAACATCAACAGAATATTTTCACATTTAAAAATTTTAAAATTTGACTTGGCAAAGTACATATTTGTTTTGCCTACAGAACATTTTCATATTTAAAAATTCATAAACATGATATACTGAAGGGTTTTTTTAATTTCATTTTGACTTGAAAATTTACAAGAAATAATTCAAACCTCTGTATTACCAAGTTACAGCACATTGAGTTGTAGAGAAAAAAGTAGTTATCTTTCCTGATCCACAGCTAGATATATGACAGTGCTGCTTATAGCAAAAGACAGGGTAATAAGAAAAGAGCAACATATTTATCTAAGTTTTATCTGACACTGGAGCCTTCAAACATGAAGAATGAAAGAATGGGGAAAATCATGTATTTTATGCCAACCCTGATGAGTAAGTAGATAGTTGTGGAGAAACATAATTTAACAAAAGGAAGTGTCATCTAATGGGTTGTAAAATGGGGTGAGAAGGGTGTAAGAAGGCCCACACTGATTTTTGTTTTTTTGACTTTTCTGTGTGATAGATACTACTTTTGTCTGGATACTGTAGAAGACACCATTGGAGTGATGGTCTCAGGGCATATTTTCAGAGTATAATCAGTGAAATTTAGTGAAAACAAAATTAAGGAACACCTTTTTTACTTTTAGTTTTTATCGCCCATAACTGCTATTTATTTAAAAATGAAGGTGGCATCCTCTAGGAAGTATATCTGAACTTCCTTAACTTTATTCAAGTAAAAGTAAAACCAGTGTTGCTGAGTATGAAAATAGGTTTCCAGGAATAATATATGGGAGAAGAAAAATCAAGCACTGTAATAAAATTACTCATGTTTGAAATTCTTATCACCCAATATTTACACAGTAGAACTAATAAATGAAATCATCCCAACAGTTGTTGCCAAATAAAACATTTAACAAAAAGCTGGAGAAGAGGAACAGCATGTACATTTCAAGGCAGAAAAGGAATTTGTTAAAAGCACAGTCACACATAGGACACATAGGAACTTATTTTAAGAGAAATTTAAAGAAAGTGTTTTCACAAACTGCTTAAAATTCACTGCCTTGATGTATCATACAGTATGTTATTTTTAGGTTATTTTAGTTTCCCTTATGTGCTTTGTTATTATGTCTTTTTTCATTAGAAAGTGATGTTTTCATTTATTGAATTTCTTAACTTATTAAATTGGGAATGTTGTAAGACATGTATTTTTATCAGTTACAGAAAAGTATCATCTATCCCCCAGTTTACACACTTATTTTGACAAAATAAATGTAGATGCTCTGCATGAGCTTACCATATATATTTTGACATTAGTGATTAAGTTTAGCTTTATTAATATAATCTTTAGCAATGCATTTTTTACTAATTTGTGTTGAACCACACAGATCTAAGTTTGGTTATAATTTCAGCTATTAAAATTTAAATTTAAGACCCAAATATATTTCGTTCATCCTTTCTTCACGTCATTTTCTGGATAGGCTTGGTTATGAGAGAATAAACAAGCACAAATTCACAGTGACTTAAAGTAGAAAAGTTTATCTTCTGCACTTATTATATGTATCATTTACTTCCCTTGTTGATGGACTCAGTACCCAGTACCCGTAAATTAAAAGCAGACATGTGTATCTTGGTTCACACTTTATAGAAATTTCATTCCATAGTCAGCTGACTCCAAGGCAAGAGGTCATGGCAGAGGTGGGTGGCAGAGGACATGGTAGACAGGAAGTAGGGAGAGATTGAGGGAGGAAGAAGGCAAATAGATGCTCCAGGCCATGCCCCATCCTTCCAACCAGGTTTCTCTTACCAACATCGCATTTAGCTATGAATTCATCAGTGGATTAATCCACTGATAATATCGTATCCCCATGATACAGTTACTTTCAAAAGCACCTTCTATGAGATCATGAGAATTCAGAGAGGCATTTAGTATAAACCATAGCATTGTGTATTTATTATAGTTTAGTTAGTAACTCATTGTCATCTGTCTGTTTTACTTATAATGCAGAGTATCCATTTTCTATTTGAAAATACTGTGACAGTACTTGTATAAACATAGAGAATACTACAGAGGTAATGAGGCCCTCTCTAAGTAGAATCATTTTATTAATATGAAAATAAAAGCCTATTTAAGAAGTAAAAATGTGTATGGAATTAAAATACTCAAAACTCCCCACAGTATGTGTGTGTGTGTGTGTGTGTGTGTGTGTGCATATGTGTGTAGGAGGGGTATAAATTAAATGGATGTAGAGTAAAGATCCTGATCAAAAGTTCCAGGATCCACTGTAAGATTCTGACACTAATAGACCCAGCAAACATATCTGCCCAGTGTGGCAAATGAATTTTGCCTTGATTTTTGTGCTTTAGCCCCAAATTTTGACATGGTGAATTGAGTTTGGATTGGCTAAACTCTTCTCATTAAGCAAGTAACTTCTGGCTGCCATTTTCTCCTTATATTCATGCCATTCTTATCCTTTGACTTGTACCTCTCCAAATAAAAAGCTCAAGTCTCTTTGTGTACCCTCAGTAAGAATTCTAAGTAGAAAATAAATAAGTTCAGCAGGCTTGTTTTTTTTAGAAAAAGGCCCCAAATAAAGATTTTTCTTAAATACCAAAAAAAAAAATGTTAAAATGTGAATAACCAAGAAGGTCATCCCCATCTTTCTGCAAATTTGTAACTCAGCAACTACTAAAATCCTGATCTCTTTGTGTCCAAGATCCATACTGTGCTATCCTCTCTGGGCTATAGTTTTCCTGGAACTGGTAATGTGTATTCAGCATCTCACTGCATTTGGCTTGAATGTAGCTCAAGAGAAGAACAGGAGCAAATACAGCTCGTGTTATTATAAACAGTTAAATTAAGTGGGACTGGTAATATAGGCAGTCAGAATCAATGAAAAAGATAAAAAACATATTACAACAGTGGCTAGAGGCTTGTGTTTTGGAATCCAGGCCTCAAGATAAAGACAAAATAACCAGGCAAGCATACTTCTTCAAGGGATGGGATAAGTGGTAATACATGCTCCAATGACATTTAGATAGACATCAGTCACCTTGGTAGGTGACCAACCCTGTCAGACTCCATCTTCCTGAAAAGTTATTTTATCTTTCTTTCTTTCTTTTTTTTTTTAATTTTTTAAAATTTTTTGGAAACAGGGTCTCCCTTTGTAGTTCAGGCTGGCCCTGAGCCCAGCCTCCAACTCACATAACAGCAATCCTCCTGGCTTTGCCTCCTGAGTGCTGGAATTATAGACATGAGCCACCACGTCCAGCACTGTGATATGTGGTACTGATGCTGGTGGGAGTGAGTCACCATGCCCAACATCATCGTATATAGTTACCAGGGATCAGACTCGGGGACCTTGTGCTTGCAAGACAGATGCCAGAACCACTGGGCTAAATCTCTGGCTCTTTTTACTATTTTTTTTTTTTTTTGGTCTCAGTTTGATTTTTGCTGTTATTTTATAATTTCTTTCCATAATTTTGATTTGGGGCTGTTTGTAGTTGTTTCTCAAGTATCTTATGATTTCATGTAAGCCTGTCTATCTTAGCTTTCTCTGTTTTCTTGATGTAAGCAATGATTGTGAGACACACACACACACACACACACACACACACACACACACACATTATATAACTCATTATTGTTTTCCCTTCCTTTTTTGAGGGCATCACTATCGGTTGAACATTAGAGAAATGAGCAGAATTTGAGGCTTCTATTGATAATTTTAGTAGTCTATTGCCTCTCCATGAATAATTTTCAGCTTTATAGCTTCACAGATAGTATTAACTCCTTGTATTACTTATTTTAAGTGATTTCAACTGTATCCCTATGTTTTGCTGAAAGAACTTCTGGTTATAAGAAGCACTGATTTGATCTACAATCCTTGTGTATGACAGTCCTTACAGTTATACATCCTGTATTCCTGGGGTAACTCAGATCTGGTTATGTCTTTTTTCTTAACTATTTATTTTTTATTAGTACATGTTTTTAGTATATAATTATTGTATTCTTCATGGAGAGTTGATACATGTACATAACAAATATTAATTCTGTTTTTTTTGTTGTTGTTGTTGTTTTTTTGGTTTTTTTTGAGACAGGGTCTGGCTTTGTGGTTCAGGCTGGCCCTGACCTCAGCCTCAACCTCACATCACAGCAATCCTCCTGCCTCTGCCTCCTGAGTGCTGGGATTACAGGCATGAGCCACCACACTCGGCACTGTGGTATGTGGTACTGATTGCTGCTGGGTGTGAGTCTCCACACCCAGTATGGTATGTGATTACCAGGGGATTGAACCCCAGCCCTTAAGCTTACAAGACAGGCACTGGAACCACTGAGCTAAATCTCCAGCCCAGTTCTTTTTTTCTTTTCATGTGCTCTTGTGACATGACTTGCCCCCTCATTTGATAACTGTTACCTTAGTGACTCCATTTGCAGCCTTATTGGTTGATTTCAGCTTTATCTGATGCTGTACCCTCACAGTTATGCTTTCTGAAACTTCCCCGGACAAGTGAAGTCTTCAGAACTTACTCAGAATCCTCTGCCTCTCAAGAAGTCAGTCTTCCAATAAATACTTTCTATTTTTAATCTTGATTGTTCCTTAGAACTCCTTCTTCCATTTTGGGCAATAGGAACTCAGAGTATCTGAGTTGGCAGATATATACTAGGTTGGCAGTAATAATATTTCCCTTCTATCATTTGGAAGTCTAGTATAACTTCTGATATCAGTATTATCCTAAAACAAAGGACACATGCAATGCATGACTAGATCTGGAACCTATTGGCTGAAAGAAATATAAACAATCCAGTGATGAAAGTGAGAGGAATAACAGGAAACAGAGATAAGAAAATATAGTTCATGGATATCAAGGTAAAGACGTGTAGGTGAATACTTTTTCCCCAGAGAGGGTGAAGTTTTTATGTTTCAGGATTGATCTTTGTTCTAGTACTCAGGTATTTATCTGTTAGTTGACACATAATACATAGATTTTATATGAAAAATCCTATATGTGGGGGCCAGGCATTTAGCTCAGTGGTTCCAGCGTCTGCCTCATAAGGACAAGACCCTGAGTTTGATCCCTGGTAAACACATACCACAGTGCTGGGTATGGTGACCCACACCCATCAGCAATCAATACCTCACACCACAATGCCAGGTGTGGTGGCTTGGGAAGTAGAGGCAGGTGGATTATTGTGAGTTTGATGCTAATCTGGACTACATAATAAGCTCAGAACTAGCTTAAATTACAAAGAGAGATGCTGTCTCAAAACAAACCAAAGAAAAACAAAAAGAACCCTAGAAATGGCACATTCTGCTTTTCTGAATTCTTATGAAAACCACTTTGACCTCCATTAGACAAAGTTCTTTCTGTTCATAATCTATGGTTTTAAACCTGTCAGGCCACTCCATGTGGTATGTTCCCGCTAAGAAATTTAATTGAGATCAGATTACTTTGCAGCAATTACCTAGATTAACATATTTATGAATACAGCCAAGGCATGGCCAGAAACACGAAAGCAATGAGACCGGATTGAGAAAAAGAAACAAGACCTCTCTTTTCCAAAAATGGGGTCTAGAAAAAATGTCACAATAATGTATTTTATAATTTATATCTGTCTTTCCTTTATTTTTTAGTATTAGGATGGTTACATTTTCAGTGTACAGTGTTTTAAAGTTATAATTAGTATACTTTAAGCTGTAGGTGGTTATGCAATAAAGAAATCAAGTAAAGTTTTAAAAATCAACTTTTAGCAGCAACAGCAGTTCACACAATTAAGCTAACAATTCAGTGAACTGCATCTTTTACAAATTTCAAGCTTTGACACATCATGGGGTGACTTTATAGCCTACTGTTTTCACATCCTTGTTGATATCTTGAATTAGTCAAGCAGCTGTTTCCCCAATAAAATTACATATCTATTTTAATACCTTTGTTTTCTGTTTCCATTGTTGTCTGATTGCTCTTGAATATTTACAGAAATGTGAAAGATTTCTATGATTTTCAATACTTTTTCTTATGTCTGTTTTTGTAATAAAGTGTAGCTCTGAGGAAATGTTTTCTACATTGAAATACTGAGAGGCACATCTAGTATTTCCATTATCCTCTTTTCTTTTCTTTTAATTTTTTTAAAGGAAAAGTTTACCCAAGGCAAATATAGTATTTTTTCTAGAACTTAATTGAGTAAATTAGCAGGTAGTCATTTAAATGTGGCTTTGATAGTCTCCTTAGTCATTGTCTAGAGTCTGTACCATTCTATTTGCTGCATAACACACAATCAAAGAGGGATCAGTGTAAGAAATCTACATAAACATTAGCCAGAATACTTTCAAAGTGCTTTATAAGTTTCAGGATATTTATGAAAGCAAAGATAATTTAAAAATAGTTTTCAATACATACTTTTAACCTGTGGAAAAAAAATGACTCTAAGGGCCGGGAATTTAGTTCAGTGGTTCTGGCACCTGCCTTGAAAATGCAACGGCCAGGATTCCATTCCTGGTAAACCTCATACAATAATGCCTGGCATGGAGACTGATGCCCACCAGCGGTCAGCACCACACACAATGCCAGGTGTGGTAGCTCATGCCATAATCCTAGCACTCAGGAGGCAGAATCAGGAGGATTGCTGTGAGCTCAGGGCCAGTCTGAAGTAAGAAAGTGAGAATCTATTTCAAAAAAAAAAAAAAGATTCTAGTTAATATACATCTCACTGTGCATATTGTGAATTCTTAGTAGCATAAGAATAAATGTATTTTCAATGAAGAGCTCTATTTTTAAAATTTTCAGCATTAAGAGACAAGAATCTTGAAATATATTCCTCTTTATATTAATCTAATAGCTCTTTTTGAAGAAAAAAGTAATTTTGAAGAAATACTTTAGTTTCAAAATGTTAAGCTGACAGACAAATGAGTGGTAAGTAAAAGTAACAGCCTTAAAATACTGTTCACATCTCATATGATTGTTAGTACCCAGTCTTTCATTATTAATCATTTTGTCTTTTTGTCATTATTGAAGCACTATATCAAGACTAAGAAAAACAAATAATCTCCTCCAAAAAAAAAGTATGTATACAGCCATAGGAAGATCTGAAACTATTGGAATTCTGAAACTATTCTGTAGTCAGAAAAATAAAAATAAGCATTAACAATATATTGATGAGAAAATATTTTCAAAACAAAGCAAGTATTAGACATAGCCTCTAGTCTCAATAGAAAATAATCGAAGTATTCAAATCAATTAAAATAGCTTTTTAAAAAGGATTAAGAAAACAAAGAGTGCATCTTGGTACATTTTATCAGGACAACAAGTTCTAACCCCTAGCTAATTCTCTGTAGTTAAGCGTTTGCGGGGAAAATCAATTAAATTTCTCTTCAAGGACTTACAGAAAGGTTAAAATGACAGAGAAATGAGGAAAATGACTGATAGAATTCCTTAAAAGTGTTATTATTAACATTCTTTAAAATAATCTTATAAAATATGATTAGAAAGACATTAATTATAGATAAATGCACTGAAGCTTGCTTGTAAGAACATATCCCAACACTAGAAGAGTTGTACTGCACTTTAGGATTTCTGAGCTGGGAGGCTATATGTGAATCTACTCACTGTGAGACTGCTACAGAAGACAGAAAAGAATCAAATGAAAGAAGAGCAGGAGAATTGTTAAGAAGGCTTTTCTTTAATTTCAGATTGAGGTGTACTATGACAAGGTAGTGAAAGGAATAGATGGAACAACATTCTCAGTGTTTAGCATTCGAAATAAATTGGCAGTTCCTTGAGGAAAGAAAAGCAGCAGAGAATATAGAGCCTGAGAGGGCTACAGCCGAGGCCGAGGGATTCATTAACCGTGGCTTTGTCAGTCACACGGTGCGCTCACTCTCTGTGCGTCCTTGGAGGAGGAGCTCAGTAATCTTTGCAGCAGTTTCATTCCTTTCAGGTTCATTGTGTCAGTTACTTGGACGGTATTTGATTTTTGCATAAGGCAGACAGGATGGGCCAAGAACAACTTTGTGGGAAGCCTGTATGGGCCAAATGTCAAATTAACTCAGCTCTCATTAGACATTTCCAGTGCTCACTCTTCCCATAAATCTAGGCTGGTACAACTTTCAAAGGGACAGTTTGGATTATGCTTCAAAATGTTTAAATATTCATTTATTTTCTTTGTAAATTCTAATTTTAGTACAGTGTTAAAAATAAATGATGAATAAGTGCACAAAGTTACTCAGAGGCATGATGGCCACATTCATGTTTACAAAATGTTCAAAATGACTGAAAAATGTAAGGATTAAAAGACAGTTCAATACATTACTGTGTGTTACAAGATGGAAAACCATAAAGTAACTGATACTATGATTCATAAACAGTTTATAACTGTGTATTGCTGAGAAAGAAAAGCATGAGCTTCAAATGTCTTATTCTAGTTTTTAATGCCCCCTAAGGACTGATGCATAGATTAGGACATAGTTGATATGGAAATAGAAATAAAATAAAAAAGGTAATAATATATATGAAATATAACAAAAATATTTAATGGCAGTGTCATTATTTTAAGTCTGTTTTCCTTTGAATTGTCTACATTTTCCTCAATACACACTCATCATTTCTAAAAGTTGTTGAAAGTATAAGATGCAAATATATAAAAAGCATTCTAATAATCTGTTCTGATTTCAAGTGTGACATATAAAACTCAATATTTATAAGAAGCTATGGCTTGCAACATATTAGTCAAAGAGCATTTGAATAATTCATTATCATTTTCAAGGCATCCTTACCTCAAGTTCTAGATAATCATGTTTCAACAAGAAGATTTTTCTATGCAGTATTGTATTACAATTTTTTTTACTTAGATTTGGAGCCCATATCACTCAATTTATATCATGTCTGGTAAAAACATATATATTTGATACATTTTTATAATCAGTAGTGCTCACGGTATTACTAAAATTGTTTAAAACCTTAATCATGTCTAATAAATATAATTCATAGAATACATGACTAGTTTGGATTCAATCTGAGCTACAAAACTATTACATATAATTCAAGCTATTACACATCCAATTCTTTTGATAATCCTAGAGAAAACAACATTGATAAAAGAAATCCTCCACGGAGGCTTGTTTGATCCTGTGACTTCTAACTATCAGAAGATGTGTGATATTTGGCTGTAAGTTCCTGCTTTTGGAACTTGAGATAGGATAAGTTTGGTGTGGTTTGTCATCTGACATTGTACCCACTCTCCTGTCCTTTACCTTGCATAACACCAGAATCAGCACATACTAATGTCTCTTTCTTTGTGATAATCTTGTTAAGTAGACAGTTAGATGTAAACAGACCTGAGGGATAGGGGAAGGGAATCCAAAATAGCTAGAACTATCAGTTTAAATTACAGAAGTACATCAGTATATAATACATTTATAATATTTTTTTAGGTTTCAAACCCAAAGAAATCCCGCAGTAACATCTTACATTTATGCACTGGACAAATTCAATTCCTGGCTGCTATTCCTATAGCCCAATGATGATAGGAAAAGAAATGCTTTTTAAAGACTCCCTTGCCTTGGATGGGGATTTGGTTTATATTAATGTTATCTTTTTAAAGTTTCTTGCATGATTAAAGCCCCCAAGAAAGACTGACCATCTATAAAGGACAAGAAGACATTTTACATCTTCCCAATAACATCTAAATAAAATAGCGATTGATGACCAGCTATCATGTCCCCATTTACTAATCCCCAAAAGTAATTCTTGGGTCCATAAAAACATTTCCAAACTCATTGTAGCAATACTGGTCTTCTTGTTTAGCTGTTAACTATCTCCATATGTACTTTAAAATCGATTCTACCTTACTTACATGTGGACTTTGTACCTTAACTTTCTTCATCTGGGCACAACCAAGCAAGGATGAGATCATGAGGAGCTAGTCTGTCACTGTGTTGGGCCTGACTTCCTAGGAAACTCCATGTATCAGTTTTGATATTTTTGTTACAGCATATCAGAGTTTGTATGCTCAATTCTAAAATGTTTGAGATTTCCAAAAACTGTAGTTTATTACATTCTATATTATAAGTATTATATCATTTAAAATTAGCTGAGTGGAAAAATTAATTCTTCTCAAAGTAACTTTATTATATATCATTTACCCCTCCACCTTGGTTATGTTTAGATAAATTATTGTACATGATAGAGTGAAAGGAAAACAAAAAAAGGTCCAGAAAAATCAACCTAAAAAATGGAACACTTTAGACTCATGGTGTAATTCTTCCTAATTCATTACTGTTCTTTCTACATATTAACTGCAAGCATTGGGCCTTGGGTGATTTCATCTGATGAGTGAAACAATATCCCTTACTTCCTTATTTATAAATTGCTAAAAACATATTATTATCTGTAAGCAAAAGAGCCAGTGCAATACAGTGAAAGGCATTTCAGGGAATGCAGAATTATCACAAGCTACATATGAGATCTATTTCAGTTACCATTAATGTTGTCTCTTAGAGTAGGTTAGTAATTCTCTTTGAATTCTGACTCCTTGTGTATCAAATAGAACAATGTATAACTTACAGTGTTGTGGGAGTTTAATGGGATTTTTACATAAAGAAATAAGCATAATTCCTGATGTTTGTCATTGCTTTTCTTTCTAAATGTCAGTATGATCTGCTTTTCAGGAATGACTCTTGAAACCTTACCAGTACCACACTCTGTTGACTTTGACATAGAATGAACAATATGTTGCATGTTTTTATATTAAGATTAGTCAAGAAAATAGATATAGATGTTATTATCCAGTTAGGTCTATATATTCAGGTTTGTTTTCTTACTGCTGCCCAAATCAAAGAAGACCATGTATTATGGTAAAAATGGAAGAAGTACTTCCTCAAAGCTACCTTCAGGGAAATGGAGACATTTATTCACCTAAATCATCATCTCACTCCATATTCAGATTCATAGTCTATATTCCTAGGATCTTTTATAGCAAGGCTGAGTGGAAAGAGAACACAATGAGATCACAGGCTGAGGTAGCAGGCATGCCCGGGCTTGTACATTCCTTCTTAGAACACATCCTCACCTCCCTTTGCCAGGAGAAACGAAACTAAACTTTGTCCTTGTTGTGCCTGCATCTGTATAGTCCATACATTCACTGTACTAATACAGTAGAATGGGGAGAGCAGTTTTATGTCCTCATTCTAAAAAAGAATGAGAAAGCTGTTCATCTTTATACAAAAGATAATCTAGCTTAAAAAATAATCTAACTTTTAAAGCTGCATTGGCCAATTTAGTTACAGAGCCAAAAACCCCAGGGATGAGCAGTCTGTATTTGTAGTTCACCTTTATTTATTAATTTGGCTTCCAGAAAGACTCAGTCTTTCCTCATTCTATGCAGTCTATCTCTTAATCACTGGCCATGTGATTTTAATTATCTAAAATATGAGAAATACTAACACGTAATTTAATGAAAAAACTGTGAGATTCAAAATGCTTCACATGTAAAGATTCATGAAATGTTAGGTGCTAAGCAGTTATATTGTAAAGTTGTTGATTTTATTATTTAGTGCTTACATCTTTTAAATAGTTTGATTAGAATTAAAGGTATTAGTCATCACGTTACAAACTGAGCCTATTGTCTCATGAAGCTGAAGAATAAAATGAAGAACAGAAACTTAAAGGATAAGTAATTTTGGAAATAGAAAAACGAAAATAAGGTTCCTAGTAGGCAAGTAGAGTTCTAGAAAGTGGGGTCCTGGGGTATTTTCTTTACCTTGCTGATTTATTGTTATACAAAGCACTAGTACTTATTTTGTTATCCGTTAAGTAGATGTTAACTAACATACAGCACTCTGGTTGATGACTTTCTTTCTGACAGTCAGGGTTCTTACATTAATTCTTTATCCTTCTTTCCTGTGTTTGCTTTTCCATTTTTAAGCATAACTAGCTGTAACGCTTGAATTAGCTCTTACCTCTGTGTATATTCTACTTTCTTTGTTATCCACTGACTGTCTTAGCCCCTTTACCTCACTGATGACTTATTAGATGCTAAATTAAACTGCCTTTTACATTTCCCTCTCTGAAGAAGTATCCATAATCCCCAACAGCGAATGAGGGTGATAACTAATCTAATTTATTCAAGCTAAAAAGAATCAAAGAAGGAGTGGTAGTTGGAATGTTCTCCAGAGGACTGATGTAAGAAGCCCATGACAGAAGTTTTGCTGGGTGTCAGCAATTGTGGGCTCCCTAATCAGAGTTTGTCTTGTGGACTCTGTGAATAGGAGTCCAGAACATTTACTGTTGGCTCTGTCTTACAGCTTTTATATGAGAAGAAACAAATTTTACTAAGAGATTAAAAATTTATGGCTGAAGCATTGAAAAAAATAGGAAAAGTGGAAGCTACAATTGGAGGTGCCATTTGACCTGGCCATTGCTCTGCTAGGTATATGTCCAAAATAATTAAAAGATTCAAATAACAGTGACAGATGTGTACCCATGATTATAGCAGCTCAGTTTGTGATAGCTAAACCCTGGAAACAACTAAAATGTCCATCAACAGGAGAATGGATAAAGAATATGCGATTCTTTTATAGAATAGAGTATTATACTGCCATTCATAATGGTAAGATTGAGTCATTTACACTTAAATGGATGAAACTTCAGGACATCCTCATAAGCAAAATAAGTAGATTACAGATGTGTGAATATCATATATTTTCTCTGGTTTGAGAAAATGAAGATGTAAATGAGTTCTAGTATGTATAGTTGAAATTGTGAAATAGAAAATATTGTAAAGGACAGAGGTTGTAGGGGTAAACAATGAGGAGAAAGCAAATGTGATAGTAATAAACAACGTAACAAATCTTATGTATAAAGGGGTGGGGAGTTGAAGGGTGGGTGAGGGAAGAGGAGAAAATGAGAATCGAGTTCTGTCATATTCTGGTACAAACTTTCAATGATGAATGTGATGATGTTGTGTATTCATAATATACCAATAATGATTTGAATTTTTTAAAAAAAATCAGCTATAGTGTCTTTAAGAAAAGAGCCAAGTCTAGAAACTATTGTTCAAACTGAAATATAGCTTTTAACCAGCTGGTGCCTATGCCTACCTGCTCTTGAGTGTTACCTACTATCTGATTTTTAAAATTTTAGCATTTTATTTTACATATGGGAATTATTTATCAAAGAAAATAAGTTTCATTTATGAGTGCTCAAACTCTTATGGCTTGAATTGTAAGAAAATTAAGGTATCTGGAATTTTCAAGGACTATTTTAGCTAATTAATTTAAAGATTTCTGTTATGTCTTCATAACCTAATATGACTTTTTAGCAAACCATACAGCAATGTGCTACATTTGTAGCTGGGGATTGTCGCCAGAGATTGCTGTAGAGTTTGGAGCCTCCTCTCATAACTATCCAAACTTTTTGTTTAATACTACTGTTACTCTATCTTTATGGTTATACATTTTTCATCTGCATATTTAAGAACAACACAAAATAAGATTGTATTAATCAAAATTAGCATATATAGATATACACATATATGTGCTTAACATGTATAGGTATATTTTGGTGTCTGTATGCGTGTATGTATGTGTCTGTGTGTGTCTACGTGAGAAGGTGAGTTAAGGTTCATTAGGGATTTCTTTTGATCCACATTGATATAGGACACTGCACCAATGAGCTATATCTCCCCTTGTATTTTTTATTTTAAGAAAATATTCTTGGTTTAGACAGAAATTATATTCAGACTATTTATATCATAATTTTAAATAGCATTTGTCGGACTGTGCCAAAGTAAGAGTCATGAAAAAATCAGGGAAGTCACCCTTCAGTGAGAAAAACTGAATCAAACCGGTTCAGGCAGCTGTTTTTCAGCTACACAGGGGAATTTTGCCTCGTAGCTTTTCTGTTCAAAGCATACTTGAATTTATATTTGGCAATTGATGGCTTAGATTTTGTCATGAATATTTATAGGCATCAATCCTATTTATATTTACTGCTTTGCTCATTTTAACAATTACTTACATAACTGATGAGAATCAGAAGAGCACAGTTAACTTTTGTAAGTTCTGTATGTAATATCTTTTGCCAAGGAAATTCTTAAATTACTGCACATGGTAAACAATGGACATTGTATTTATAAAAAGATTTTTTAAATAAATATTTTGATTGAGTAAAAGCTGGGTTAAAACAAGTCACCAGTACTAAAAACATCTTTAGTTTGACCTTTACTAGTGAATTTAAACTATCTCACTGTTCTGCTGAGATTCGTGAACAAAAAGAATATCAACAGTGCCCACAAAATAAATAATTATATCAATATGACCTTAAAAACTTTTTACTGAACCAGATTTCAGGTAACTTAACTCAGTATTAGAATAGATTAACAAGCAGATGAAGAGATAATAAAACCTATAGAACACATAAAATATTACATTTAATCAAAGTGCACTTAAATGTATTGGTTATACTGAACTGTAATCATCTTTTCTGTGGTTTTAAGTATATAATCATAAAGAGAATAGAACTTTCCTTCAAGATCATAAATTAGTGATAATTTCTTTTCTTAAACTGATTTTATTGGTACATTTTAAATATACATTATGATCAGAATCAATATTGAGAATTTGTATCAGTACCTCCCCTGCTCTCTCTCCAATCCTCTAGTGCTACTTTCTTATAAGTGAGTCATTGCAGAACTTTTTGATATGTTAATCTAGTCTAGGTTTTTTATTTTTTCTTTTAGTTAGCACTACATATTTGTAACCAATGGGTTAGACATCAAAAAGGTAGAAAGCTATAGATTACTATATGTGGCACTTGTTCAATTTTTTAAAATAATAAAACAAAGTTCAAGGCCTTATCTGTCTTCTGTCTGTGAAAGCAAGGACTGTTTTAAGAAGAAGCCTAGTTATGTTAACATCTGGAGTTGGTACCTTGAACACTGGAATAACTTTTACCACAATATAGGACCCCTTCTACTTTTTTTGGTTTGCTTTTTGTATATTTCTTGAGGTCTTCTGGAGTAGAAAGAGTACAGGAAAAGTTCTTTTGTGATAACCACAACTATTATCTCTGTAAATGTTCCCAGGGAGACGTACTTGTGTGCTGTTGTGATTTATACTTTTCTCTTGCAGCCTCTTTTTCCCATTTTTTATGAAACATTCATGCCATGCAAAGATATGAGAAGAAAACCAAGCAGTGCTTTTATAAAGTCTGGGCATCAAAGGAGTGCTGGCTATGAGTACACATTCTAAGCGAGGGGGATGGTTGAATTAGTACCAAGCTTCCCATTCTGTACAACAGTATGGAGAGAGAAGATATTTCTGCAGCATTCTTTTTTGTCACTTTAGCTGAGTCACTCTCAGCCTTGATCTCTCTAGTGCCAGCAAGGGCAAACTGGAGTTCCAAAGGAAGTGGTCAGGGTTAGACTTGAGAAAATGACCAAGAATATGGAGGAGCAGGAGAAAGTTGGTGTTAAAAGGCCATAGTAATGGAAGATATTTGACCTCATGTATACTTTTGATGATAAAAGGAACGAATAACCCAAAAGCTATCACTCTCAGGAGACCAAGAACATAAAGAATTTAAGTTATCCCCTAACCAGTGTAGTATCAAAGTGGAAAGGAAACTGATGAAGGGTACAGTCAACTTTCAATCCCACGTGTGGAAGAGAGGGACTAGATGAGACTAGTCCAGTGACTGCTGTTCTTGTAGCTTGAAAGTGACAGATCTAAGTACTTTCAATTGGCTTTCAGGGTCCTGCATTTTGGAACAAGGCACATTTCTTCCCAAATCTACTCTAATGCTGAGGGAATGACAAAAGAGCCATAAGTCTATGCAGCAGTACAGATACAGCAGAAACCTTGTTTACATCCTAAAAGTGATCATGATTAACAAAAAGCTATAGGTAGGCACCGAAGGGAACATAGAAGTAAGAAGGGAATACAGAGAAAATTATTCAGCAGTTGGGGTCTTATTTCCTACGTGTTTCATTGAGACTTCCAGCTCTGAAATAGCTATCAGGAAAACTGAGCCTATTGTTTCATGAAAGCAAATTAAATAGCTGACAGAAAGAAGATTACAGAGGAAGTGTGTATTGTAAATGCAGAAATAAAGCTCCCCACATCCAAGAGGTATCTGAAGAAGTGGGGTGCTGCAGTATCCATCCAGAGATGATCTTTAGGTTATTTCTGCCCTGAAGAAAGAATTGGCCAAGACAGGTGTAAAAGGGAGCCAACATAAACATTTATTAAAGGTAGGGAAAGCAATGTACTCTGTTGAGTGAGTGTGAGTCAAGAAAAAGTAGAAAAAAAAATACTCTACAACACAATAATTGTTTATTGTCAAATAACAGAACAGCAAAAATCTCAATGTCTACAATCATTTTACATTTACCTTTCTTCAGTTTTGCATCAGGTTTAAACTCTTCTATCAAAAATCTACTCTAGTTCTCCCAAGAAGTTCATATCTACAGTTTTGGGACTTATTCTGCACATGTATTGCATGAATATATTTCCTAATTCCCCAAACAGTTTTTCCACACTTTGCCCCCACCCCACCACTCAATTCTGGAGTGCTTCTTTTGTTTATTCTTGTATGGTTAAGTAGGGCACTAAAATTTGCTTAGTCATCAGTGATCACCTACCACAGGTGCTTCTAGAGATGTAGAATAAATAATTGAGGTTTAGGCTTTATGTACAGTTTAAAGGAAATTAGTTACTCTGATTGTAGAGCTGAAACTCTGTACCTTATTTTTCAATTTCTCAAAACATTACCTGGAAATAGAAAGGAATTGTTAATTTATTTAGGGTATTCTGACTGAAAAATTTCTTTGCTAAAAGTTAGGTTTCTTATCTTAACTCTTTATCCTTTTTCTGAGTTTGTTTTTACATTTTTAGAAATGTTTTTTTTTGATACCAGGTATTGAACTCATGACTTTGCATTTGCAAAGCAAGTATTGTGTCTTTGAGCTAAATCCCCAACCCCCTATTTTTACATTTTAAAGCTTAATTAGTAGTAAGGTTTTAATTCACTTTCACTTTTAACTAGTAGTAAGGTTTTAATTCTCTTTGACTTTTAACTTTGCTAGTTTCTTTATAGTCCACTGACACTAATTTAGGCCTGTGCCTTACTGGCTATGTTCCTATAAGCTAAATATTTAAATTGCCTTTTACATTAGCATATTCAAACACATGCAAGAGTAAAGCCCAAGATCATCCAATGTTGCACTGTCTATGTGACGTGCTTATACGATAAATTACTGAACAACACAGCTTGGTGTAGTCTTGGTAACTACATAATTTAAGACAGCAGACACACGGACATGGATACAGTGGCAAATTGGTGTCAACTGGTAGCATCTCTGATGGCCGACTGTGCTCATCTCTTTCCAACTCCAACTTCAGTAACCTCAGACTGATAGGTTGAAATTGGATGCTACAAATTAGGACTTGTTTTGCTTTGAGACCCAACTTTTAAATATTTACCAGTAGGCTACTCTCACTCTATGCCCATAGAGGGGATAGCATGTTTGATAAAATTCCAGGGACTATATTTGTACACAATGAGGCCTCCTGAGAAAATAACCTTGACTCTTACTTTGAGATGATGTATTCTGTGCAAGATATTTTGTATTATTTTATGAAATAGAAGAGATAGCTAAACAGGGTGATGAAACAAGTTGCTTGAATATTTCTTACTTTCAAACTACAGTCATTAAGGTTGCTGAGGTATCTAATTGTCATGTAAAAGCGTTAAGGAGTGACTGTTAAGACAGTAATTGGTATTTACTATTTCTACCTTTTTGACATCAAAGCAACTTCATTTTCACTTATGCTTTTATATCTAACACATTTCTCAAGCTGGAGGTATAATTTAGTCAGCCTATTACTTCAATGACAATGCAATTTGTTTCTAATTCATCAAACTTCTGAATTTTATGTTTGGAATATGCTTCCTGTGAAAGAAAGTGAAGGGCTGAATTTTTGTATGTATTAATTTTCTGTCTTTATAGTTTCAAATATCATTGCTATCTTATTTTATCTTACCAACAACAAACTTCTTGACATCAAAAATACTTCATATAATAGAAAGTATTTCATATATAAGAAAATTACAACTAAAAGTTATTTTAACTTAACTGAAAATTATTTTGAATCAGTTATGGATATTAAATAATAACAAAATAATATCAGAACATAAAGCTTCTTCCTGTATGTTGAGTCATATTCTCATTGTACTAAACTTATTTTTAATATAAACAGTAAATTAGACTAAATCTATGGGCTAAATTAACAACAATGTCTAGCAATTTAGTAACCCAAGTAGTTGTTAGTTATAACTAGTGAGCTTTTTCCCTTATGTTCACAAATTAAGACCTGAGTTGTGTCTGTGTAGTTTGGTTAGTAATTTAAGTAGGATACAACCTAACTGAAAGTTTCCAATCAGAAGTCAAAAGTAAAACCTCTGGTTAGCCACTCCCACAGAGGTGAAGTTGAAATTAATTAAAAAGCCTATGTGATAGGACAGACTCATTGGCCCTTCTGAGTCCCTAGTGTCTTCATTCACAGATAGGCAATTGAACTACAGGAGCAAGATACAGATTGAAAGGCTAAGACAAAAAACTTCTTTTGGAAATAGTGATATTCCATAGAGAGCAGAAGAACAGAATAGCATTATCCATTCCGATACCTACACTAGTACAAATCAAAGTTCAGTTTGTGACAAAGGGAGAAGAGCACTGGTTGAATTCAGAGAGTAATATACAGAAGATTATAAGAATAATTTATTTTTTTATTCTTGTAGCTATGTTTTTCTTTCTTTTTTCCTTTAACTTTTCTCTTTTCTTCCTTTCATTTATTATTTATTTATTTATTTATTTTAAATGGGGTCTCACTTTGTGGTTCAGGCTGGCCCTGAGATCAGCCTCAAACTCACATCACAGCAATCCTCCTGCCTCTGCCTCCCAAGTGCTGGGATTACAGGCATGAGCCACCATGCCTGGCACTGGTATATGGTACTAGTTGCTGCTGGGGTGAGTCTCCACACTCAGTATTGTATGTGGTTAACGAGGATCGAACCCAGGTCCTTGCACTTGCAAGACAGGCACCTGAACCACTGAGCTAAATCCCTGACCCATTCCTTTCATTTATGAAATGCATGGAAAGTGTAAGCATATTTTTAAAGTAGAATAAGAATGATCTTTTATGATTATATGCCTAGGTGTAGATTTTTTCATGTCACGGGCATGTGGCATTCTGTATGCTTCATATATTTGTATGTCCAATTCTTTACCTTTTTCTGTGAAGTTTTCTTCCATTATCTGTGTGAATAGCTTTTTGATGTCTTTAGCATTGTCTCATGCTTCCTCAGTGACTCCAATCAATCTTATGTTATTCTTCTTTGACAAAGGGGACAAATATCCTCAATAGAGTAAAGATGGCCTCATTTAACAAATGGTGCTGGAAAAACTGCTCTAACTTGCCAAAAGCTAATGCTAGACCATTTCTTTAATGGTGCATTAAACTAAAATCAAAGCAGAGACCTAAATATTAAAACAGAAATACTAAAGCTACTGGAAAATAGGTTAGGCAAAACTCTTGGAGACAATGGCTTAGGGAAAGACTATGAATAAAAAGTATTCTCTTTAACCTCCTCTCCACCAAGTCTGTACTCCAGTTTTAATGACAATATCAACACAGTTCTATTCTCTTTCTTTTATTTGCTCTCTTTTTTCCTCTTTCACTTTATGATCTACCTTTGTCTTTTCTTTTTTCCTTCACCCCCATCATATCCCAGCCTACTTATCAGTAACAAGGACCTAGGACCAAACAAGTTTTAATGCACATGATTGTTATAGAATTTGATCTGTTGACATTGATATAACTAGGAGGGATTTTTGGTCACAACAGAATGACCAAGTCTTATCCTGTTAAGAAGAGTAGGTTGGGGCTTGGGATTTAGCTCAGGGTTCTGGTGCCTGCCTTGCAAGAGCAGAGCCCCTGGTTTTATCCCAGGTAACCACATATAATAATACTGGGCATGGAGACTCACACCCAACAGTAGTCAGTAC
>PVIR01028896.1:0-21429 GCA_004026965.1 Petromus typicus | reverse complement strand
GATGAGTGCTCAGAGATGGAAGGAGTGAGTCCTGGCACTTGGTACAGCCGTGGAGTCAGGTAAGGATTTCATGTCTCATGGGTCACTGGAAGAGAGGAACTTGAAGCCCTAAACATGAGGAAATGATAAGGAGAGGGAAATGCACGTTGCATGGATTTGATGCGTGCCAATGCATGCGTGTGTTGAAAATTCACACAGAACCCCTGGACATGTATGACTAATGTGTCAACTAAAGAAAATCCAAAATGAAAATGTAGATACAGCTGCTTTGCAAAATAGTTCTTATAAAAATTGAACACATGCAAATCACACAATCAGCAATTATCCTACTGGGATTTTATCCCACAGAAATTAAGACATGACCAAAAAGGAACCAATGTTGACAGCAGCTTTATTCATGTTAACTGCAAGTAGAGATGCCACTGCTGTTGTTCTAGGTTGATATGCTAAGTATCTGGAATAGTTTGGAGGGCTGTTTGGAGACAGTCTTGTTATGAAGGTAAGGCTGGTCTCTTAACTCATGGTGATCCTCCTGCCTCAGCCTCTTGAGTGCAAGAATTACAGGAGTGCACCCCCATACCCAATGTAGCACACTTTTGATGAGCCAGTTTTTAATGTTTATGATGTCTACATTCATTTATGGCTTTCCATCTTTCTATTTAAGAAAGCTTTGCTTACTCCTAAGTCGCGAAGATGTTCTCCAAGTATTTTTTTAGGCTTTGTATTTGGGTCTGTGACTCATCATAAATTACTCTCCCATGCTGGGCAGTGTGGGGACCAGAGCCTCCACTCTCTTTCTACTCAGCTATGTATCAAGCAGATGTTCTGGTGCCAGTGATAGACAGAGGATAGCCAAACACAGGAAATAACAGCACAACTCTTCCAAAATCATGGCCTGAAATCTGACCCATGTCAAAGACTCTTCATTCTGTGACGTGGACAAGGAAATCTGGGATGAGACCATGCACAGACGTGTCCTCAAGGAGTGAGGCAGGGCAACGGTACCAGAGAGCCTTTGGGATGGGTCGAGGGACAACACAGAGATAGGGGCTAGCAGGCAGATGAGGCGAGATGTGTAGTACAGTCTGAGAGGGAGTAAGTGAGACTGTGACACATCCAGTCCTCCTTATCCCTTCTGTGTTCTAAAACATTTCTATTAAGTGTGAGCCAGCATTCAGGAGACTGAGGCATGAGGATCACTGCAAGTTCAAGGCCAACTTGGACTGCATAGTGAATTCAAGGCCAACCTGAACTATACATACCAAGAACTTATCTCAAAAAAATTATTTTTCCAATCTGTGAATATGGATCAATGGTGAGATGTTCGCATTACACAAACATTTTATACAATGTTTTAAATTACTGAATGCATTTTTGAGACATCAAATATATTTCTGACATTTATCATAACTGGAAGAGTAACTTAATAACTTATATAATATCTACATCTTGGAAGCAGCCTGGACAGCAATGAACGGATGAATACATAAAGAAAATGTGGTGTGTACACACCATGGAGTACTACTGTGCCATAAAGGATACATTTGAATAATAATCAGACACACATGCTTAAATATCATACAATTTCTCTTATATGAGAAACCTAAAATATAAATAAAAAGCAAGCTAAAAGGTGGATCATAGGGAATAGGAAGTTTTTGCAAATGAGAAGGGGCATAAGAGGTGTAAATGAGGAGGGAAATGGAATAAAGAATGAATTAAGGGGGCCGGGGATATAGCTCAGTGATCCCGGTACCTGTCTTGCAAGCACAAGGGCCTGGATTCTATCCCAGTAACCACATACAACAATGCCGTGTGTGTAGACTCACATCCACCAGCAATCAGAACCACATACCACAGTGTGGTGCTTCATAGCTCACACCTGTAATCCCAGCACTCGGGAGGCAGAGGCAGGAGGATTGCTCAAATTTGAGGCTGAGTTCAGGATCAGCTTGAACTACAAAGTGAGACCCTGTCTCAAAAAAAAAAAAGAATTGAGAGAAGAAAATAGAACACTTGAAAATTGGAAGGAGATTAAGAGATGGGAGAGGAGAGGTAGGGGACAAACAAAATAATTAGGATGAATTATACACATGAACCAACTCCTTTCAGTAAATGTGATCATTACGTACTGTAAACACTTGCTAATAAAAATTTATAAAGAATATATATGAGCCTTATTGCTTTTTCTCTCCTAGCTACAGAATATAAGCTAATTATAAAAACAAAGAGAAACACATTTACTTAATATCTAATCAGCTAAATTAACCACATTGAATGTTTATAGTAATGGCAATAAAATGTAAATCATAGCTATACATCCACATCAATACAATTTTAATCTTCATGATCCTTAAACAACTGTTTTATGATTTAATTTAGTGAGTCCAATTATATTTTTAAGGTATTTTATTTTCAAGGTTTTCAAAAATTATGTGGCTTTTGGGTCAGGGATTTAGCTCAGTGGTTCCAGCGCCTGTCTTGCAAGCGCAAGGACTCGGGTTTGATTCCCCGGTAACCACATACAATATTGGGCCATGGAGACTCACGTCCAACAGCAATCAGTACTACATACCACAGTGCCAGGTGTGGTGGCTCATGCCTATAATCCCAGCACTCGGGAAGCAGAGGCAGGAGGATTGTTGTGATGTGAGTTTGAGGCTGAGCTCAGGGCAGCCTGAACTACAAAGCGAGACCCTGTCTCAAAAAAAAAAAAATTATGTGGTGTGTGTGTGTGTGTGTGTGTGTGTGTGTGTGTGTGTGTGTGTGTGTGGTAATGGGGACTGATTGTGGGCCTTCAGTGGTTCACAAGTTAGGCATGGTACCACTTAACTAAATCCCCAGCCCCCGTTTGATAATTTTTGGAAAGTCATTTCACCCTTGTTTAATTCAGCTAAATGTTATTTTCTTGGTTTTCTGAAAGTAAATTTGAATTAGCTGCTTAGGGCATTCAATCACTCATGAAACAATGGAATGTCTGTTATCTTGAAAGAATTCATCGGCACTTTATAAAAGGAAGAACTCTGTCAAATATGTGGGGAAAGGGCTGAGGATGTTGCTCAGCGGCACCATGCCTGGCAAGTGCAAGGTCCTGAGTTCAATTCATGATTCTGGAAAATAATATGTGGGAAGTGTGCGAGTGAAGCTGAAATATCAAGACAGATAAAGTTGAGACATTTGAACAGAAGCAAGTCGTTCACAAGGACGGTGACATACAGAGTGACGACAGGAGTGGTGAAACCAGAAGGGGCAACATGTGGGTCCTGGTGTTAGCTGCTTCCTTTCTTAATTCTTTTAAGAAAACCAACTCACAAAAGTATAAAATACAGTCGTGCTTCGGTTCACAAACTTGATTCATTTCATGGCTCTGAAGATGGCCTCAGTCATGTCTGCCACCTGATGTGGAACTTGTGAACACAAGCAAAATTCTGCCTGAGGTTTCTTTTCCCACACCAAATTGCTCATGAACAGACACACCCATGAACTGAGGCATTACTGTACACCTTTTACTGTGGATGGTAACATGGGTGGGATTAAAGCATATAATAAAAACAATAGCCCAAGGCACATGGAAGGATAAATGGAATTATACTATTTTGAGGTTCTCATGGATTCTGGGAAACAGTACACAGCCAACTTAGCTGGAATTTAACTCATCAAGGACGCACGGTACAATGGCATCAAGGACTACTAGCAAAAAAAGTTAAAGTGATTACACAAAAATACTGACAACTTCCAGGACATACTATCTTAGCCAGATAAGAGCTGTGACCATCCTGGAGCCCCTATTTATGCACTAAAATCTTGTCTTTTTAAAATCCATCTACCATACCATTGGTCAAGTGATTGGGACGAACACAGCTTCTAACACTTGAAGAAATCTATGAGACAGGGAACGGGGGTTCCCTGGGACCCCCAGGGACAGTGGTTCCGGTGCTGGCCTTGCAAGCGCAAGGTCCCCAGTTCGATCCCTGGTAATCACATACAACAATGCTGGGCGTGGTGACTCACACCCACCAGCAATCAATATCACACATCACAGTGCCATGCGTGGTGGCTCACCTCATGCCTATAGTCCCAGCACTCGGGAGGCAGAGGCAGGACTGCTGAGTTCAAAGCTGGCCTGGGCTACATAGTGAGCTCAGGACCAGCCTAAACTACAAAGGGAGACCCTATCTTCAAAAAAAAAAAGAAAGAAATCTATGAGACAGATCTCCCAGCAATAAGCACTTATATATGTCTGTGCCGACTTCTTTCTGACTGGCTCCTTTGGGGGGGTCTGTGTGCCCAAGTTGTCAGTGGCATTGGGCCACAAAGGCTCGTACCGTCTTGAGTGTGTGTGGCTTGAAGATCACATCAACTTGCAGTATGTCTGCAAGCCCATCCAGTTATTCCTTTCTGCTGGGCTATCCGAGGTCTCCCACATGCATGTGTCATGTATTAGTCAGCCAGGGACATGTGGAGAGTTCACAATCCAGCCCTTCCCTTCATGGACCACTCAATACCTACCTTACAGGAGATGCAAGTGAAGAAAGGGGCCAGGCCGTTTCCTCTCGGGTCCTCTGTATCACAGGAGCAAGGGGCTCCAGGTGGGCCTGAAAAGTCCGTATACCAACATGGCAGGGTAGACCCCACCATGGGGAATAATATAGGCTGAGGGTACCCCACGGGCTTGGAAGAGGGACAAGCATGAGTTTGTGCAATAGAAGGGGAGCCCAGGCAAGAGTGCTGTGCTGTGTGTGCATGCACACGTTTCCATGGATAGTGTGGATCAGTATATGCATTTGCCTGGAATGCCAAAACAAAGTCCCACACACTGAGTGACTTAACAATATAAATTTATTTCCTCACAGTTCCAAAGGCCAGAAGTCCAAGGTCAAGGTGTGGCTTTGTGTGTGGCTTGCACATGGCTTCTCCTGGTGTCCTTCATGGTCAGCCTCTGTGCCTACCTGTGTCTTCACCTCTTTCATAAAGACATGGGCCACACTGGAGCACAGCCTGCTCCAATAGCCTCATTTTACCTCTACAAGGCACATCCTGAAGGGCCAGGATGTCCCCAAACGGAGGTGGGGACAACACAATCCAGCTCCTCCTCAGTCTCTATACACCTGTGAGTGACCAGCTCATGTGTCCATCGGGATCAGAAAGGGGCCCCTGGGATAAAAGCATGTGCAAGAACGAGCAAGCGCGGAGCCAAGTGGGGCCAAGACTTCCTCGAGAGCGCCATGGGAAGAGTTGCTGAGACCCTGACTGTAGGGATCTGGAGTCCCCACAGCCCTGCCTGTGATGACACCCTGTGATATCCTGCGCCCTCGACCGGGCCAGAGACCCAAAGTTCAAGGAAGCTCTTCAGCCTCCAATCCTGGTCCAACACAGTTGTCTATCTATTCTGTCTGTTTGACAATAGCCATGTAGGAGTAGCAGACCCCACAACCCCTAGTACCACCATAAAAATTCATTAAGAAGTCTGATCACAAGAAGCAGGATGAAGGGAGGGAAAGGATGAAGAGTATACGTGTTCTAATTCCCCAAATGGAACTGTTATGGTCCACAAAATACACTAATTTTTTTTTTTTTTTTTGAGACAGGGTCTCGCTTTGTAGTTCAGGCTGGCCCTATGCTCAGCCTCAAACTCACATCACAGCAGTCCTCCTGCCTCTGCCTCCCGAGTACTAGGATTACAGGCGTGAGCCACCATGCCTGTCACTGGAATGTGGTACTGGTTGCCGCTGGGCGTGAGTCTCCACGCCCAGTACGGTATGTGGTTACCAGGGATCGAACCTGGGTCCTTGTGCTTGCAAGACAGGTGCCGGAACTACTGAGCTAAATCCCCGGCCCTAGAATACACTACTTTTTAAAAAGTGTGTATTTAAGGACCAACCTATAAAGGTAGTCTGAAATTCTGAGTATTCATACTAAAATCAGGTGGATAAAACAAAGAATCAGCCCTGAAATTAGATTTGAACCTGAAACTTACACAAATGTCAGGCAGGCAGTTATATTCTCGGACCTAAGGACGGCCTGGGGGCAAGGGGGCAGTCAAAATGCGTCCCAGTCATGGAAACATGCCCACGTGTGACACACAGGCATCTACAAGTCACACAGAAGTGTCCACACTGAGGATCACTTGTCAAGTCTGGACCCCAGAGCGACCCCACGGGACACTGTGACACCCTAAGGCCACACATAGTGTGATCCTCAGCCACCCACCTGGCTGTTCTCGAGAACAAGGCACATGAAATCCTGGCTGCCACAGCTCACAGCCCAGTGCCATCAGGAAGTTGAAATTCTTGAAAGACTCTCCTGCTTTGGGATGGACCTGGTTTAAATTCAGAATTTTTCTTTTGTTTAAGTTTCTTACATGACTAAAGCCCTCAAAGGAACACTTACCACCTAGGGACAGGAAGACATTTCTGTCAGTTTCTAATAACTTCTGAATAAAATGTTTGTAAGCATCATGAGTTCCCGGACGTGCATAAAAAGCCACCCAGACACACTCACGGGACAGATGCCCTTATGGCACTGGCATCTTCCTCTGGAAGGTAACTACCTGCCTCATGTAAGCACTACCTAGACTTCCGGAAGGCGGCCTGTAGGTCCTGACAGTTCTCAGCAAGAGCGCGAAGAATGGAGCACCGAGGGAGGGAAGGTCAGCCCCACCTCACCCCGGCATCCAAAGAGCCAGCAAAGGGAGGCACACTCGCAGATGTACCTGGAAAACCTACAGGGAGCTGGGGTGCCCAAAATGGCATACGCATGGCACACACAGCCACAAATGGGAGGGCAGAGGGCTGCCTCCTCTCCCCAACACCCGCACAACACACCCAGGGCAAGGATCGCATCACCTCCGCAGGCCAGCGTGGGAACTGCACCACGAAGCCCTGTCAAGCTGGCCCTCCTAGCTCATCTGTGCCCTCCCTTTAGTCACTACATGGTCACCTAGCAAGGCCCCTCCCTCTCTGGTCTCCTCAGCATCTCACTGCTGGGCGACATCCACTCATGTGGCTGCCATGTTTCTGGCCCTTCCAGTGGCAGATCCCACCTACCGCCTGGACAGAGTCCAGAAAGGGGGCAGAGCCCCCTCTGTCCTGCACCCTTCCCACAGCCCTGGGCTGTGGTCTGCACTCCTGCGGTCGGGCACTCCTCAGGGGCTCCACTATGACCCACTTGGGCATGTCAGGACCAGAGCTCACACACCCTCCCTGCCCCAAACCCCACACATCAGGGAGCAGAGTGTCACATCCCCGAGTGGCTCCACGCCTGCCTGACTGGGGCTGCCAATACCTGTCACCCAGCTCTGGGCTCTGCACCCCCAGAAAGAGGCAAGCGTGAAGTAAGGCTGATCAGATGGGGCACTCACCTGGCCTGCACCTGAGAGGCCAAACCAGGGAGGCAGAACCCAGCCCAAGAGCAGGCTACCCCCTCAAGGGGCAGCCACATGGTGTGAGGGGACAGCAGCACCCCTCCCTGGGGCAGTTCTGGTCACATTAGGAGCAAGAGGCTTTGGCAACAGTGGCCTCAGCCAGCAGGGGCCAACTATGGGAAGGCGGTGGGACAGGTGAGGGTCCAGGATGTGTGCAGTACGCATGCTGTTCGGTGAGACTCCTGTGTCACCTCCAACTTCCCTCTGATCGCACCCTGCTGCCCTCGGCTGCCTATGCCTGAAGAGTCTCCCAGGGTGCCTGAGAGACCGAAGCCCTGGGAGCTGGGCCCCGGGACTGGCCAGGTCTCGCTGCTCCTGCCCACCCCAGCCTCTCCCAGGAATTATGTCAGGGAAATGAGGGCTACCCTGGCTTCTGAGGGACATGTGAACGAGGAGGGGCTGGGAGCCACACCCAGAGAACTGCCTTTTATTCCCAAGGTTACCAAGATCATCACCAAGGATTCACCAAGGGGTGTGAAGGACAATGAGGCTCAAACACTGATTGGGGGGCAGTCTGGAGGGAGGAGGAATGGGTGGGGGCCCCAACAGTCCTCCCTTTCTAATGCCACAGAAAGGGGTCCCCTCAGCCGGCCCTCCCACCCGTGTCCGTGATGGGAGCAGGTCGGGATGTGGGCGGGGCGTAGTGTGAGTGGGCCCAGGAGGGAGGTGCTGGGTGCCCGCTTCACATGCACTCACAACACTGGCCTCCGGGCACGGCAGGAAGCCGACCAGCCAGGGTTTCTGCCAGATTATAGGAGGAAGGGGTTAGTGTTGGGGGCCGGAGGACCAGGGGGCATCATGGTTGGTAGACCAGGGCCTCCGCCAAGGGGTGAGATGTAGGTGGGCGGTGCCCCAGGGACCGGCGGCACAGGGCTGAGTCGAAGCTGATTCAGGGTGAGCGTTGCAGGGGGTGCTGGTTGGAAGGGGTTGGTTATGGAGGGGCCAGCGGCCGGGGCTCCTGCAGGGAGAGAAGACAAGGAGCAGTAAGGTGTGCCATGCTGTGGGAGCGTGCCTAGGGTGGGGAGGGGACACCCGCTCCTCAGCTCACCACTCGGCAGGAAGGGGTTCGAGGCCTTGGCTCCTGGTGGTGTGGGGCCTGGTCGGCTCACCAGGGAATCCAGGTCCACAAGGGCTGCGTTGGGGCCCAGGAACGACTCTGGGGTCTTCCGTGTGGGGGGCGTGGGGGCCGGGGTGGCTGCGGGTGGGGGGCTACCCACAGCCTCAGGCAGAGAGCCCCCGACCCCACTCATGTCGAAGGCCCCTGGACTGCAGGTGGGTACCTCTCCTGCCAGCAGCTCCAGCTCTCCTGGAAGGAGCCAAGAGGGCTCAAGGTTCAGAGAGCAGGGCCATCTGGCACAGGAGGGCACAGAAAGATGGTGCCAGACAGGACCCATGGGCACATGGGACTCAGGCACCATAGCCAGCCGCAAAACAGGAGTGAGGCCAGGCACTGGGGTCAGCTGGATGTCTCAGGGACACCTGTAGTCTCAATGAGCCCCCAAGAGCTCACTAGCCAGCGGTCCTAGGACTACAGGGAGACACTGCAGCAGATGCCAGGGTACAAGCAGGATGGGGACCCCCATTGGTTTGGGTTCTGACTTTTATTTAATAAACGTCAGAAGTCTAAGGCTGAAAACCACACATATCTGTATAGAGAGGCCAAGACTGGGAACTGCACAGTCCACCATTGGTCTGTCCTAGCGAGCAGAGGAAGTGTTGGGGACTTTCACCCTCAGGCCACGCGGGAAACCTATGTCTACACCACCAGCACTTCAAAGCAATCTGCTTAACCCAAGACAATTTACCACAACAGAAAGACAACCAAAAGTGTCATCAGCTGTCATGGACATGTTGCTGACAGGGACGAGGGTGCCTGGGCTGGCTGAGTGGAAGGGGCCCTGCATGGCAGGATGCTGGCTGCATGCTAGTACCACCTGATTCCTACCCACTGGAAAGGGGACTCAAAGCCAGAGAGGGTGGGGGATATTGGGTGGGCTATCTCTGGAGGACATCCTTGGTACTATTTCGGCAACTTTTCTCTCCATCTGAATTACTCCAAACCAAGATGCCACACTCCTTCATCACTGGCAAGGCTAGCTCATTCTGGCCCGCTGACCTCTCCCAGAAGGACCGAAGGCACAACCCTGTGAGGGTAGGGGAAAGGCTCACCTGTGCTGCTTCCCGAGGCTGGCAGGGCTGTGCGAAGTCGGTCAAAGTCTGAGAACTCATCAGGCTCAGTGTCAAAACCACCAACTGCTGTGAAGGCCAAGGTCTCCACTCAGTGCCCACCAGGCCACCTGCCCCTCTGCCCTCAGGAGCCTGGACCCTGCCATCCAGCCAGCTTTAGCCGACCAGTACCTGCCGTGCCATTGGTGCTGGGCTTCGCAGGTGACCCACCCCATGGGTCCGAGAAGGCTGGTGCTGGTGCCCAGGGATCAGAGGCTGGGGGTCCGCTGACAGGGGCCCCACCTGGGTGAGGAAGGGACGCATGAGGAGCTAGTGGTCTCTCCTGCTCAGGCTGCCTCCAAATCTGTGGCTGTCTAGCCTGTCTTCAGCCTATTACCCACCCCAATAGCCAGGTGTGGGCCCCTCCAAAGCCAGAGACCCCCCCAGCTTCCCAGGTCACACTCCAGACTCTGCCCCAGGTACCCCTGCTCCTTGGACATCTTATCTGACCCCATAGTTCCCGAGCTGTGCATGGTAGGATTGGTGCTCACCCTCGGAGCCTCCCCATGGGTCAGGCGTGGGGCCCTCTCCTGCAGCAGGAGCTGGGGTCCCACCCCATGGGTCAACTGAGGGCCCCGAGTGGGCAGCAGGCCTCCAGGGGTCCCCAGAGGCTGGTGTGGGGGCTGGACCGCCCCAGGGGTCAGCAGCTGGAGGAATAGTGGGTCCCCCCCAGGGGTCCGAGGCAGGGGCAGCCGCAGGGACAGCAGCAGCCATGGGCGCTGGGCCCCCCCAGGGATCCGAGGCTGGCACAGGAGCTGGGGCCGAGAAGACATCAGCAAGGTCCATGAGGGACGACTTTGGGAGAGAGAGGAGTGTCAGGGCAGACCTGGAGAGACACCAGAGACCACAGTACCCGCACGGCAGATGGGGTTGGGCCAGGGCCTGGACAGCAAACACTACATGGCTCTCTCTCTTACTGCCGAGGATGCCTGCTCTGTCCACCACCCAAGCCTCCATTTCCCCTCACATGAGCCTTGCTCACCAGACTCCTCAGCTGGCTTGGCCCACCCATCCCACCTGGCCAGACTATCCACCATGCCCATCATGCACCAGACCCGCACACTGGCCCATCTGAGGAGTGCAACACCCACATCAGGTACACCCCAGTCAACAACAAGAGGCAAAGGGAGCCATGTCCTGCCATGGAAATGGGCATCACTCTCTGTCCACTGAGGCGGTGTCCCTCAGCCAACATGGTGTTGCACACCTATAATCCCAGCACTCTGGGAGATCGAGGAAGGAGGATGCTAAGTTCAGCCCCTGCCTGGGCATCTTAGTAAGACCCAGGCTCAAAGTGAAAATTTGAGAAGGGCTAAGGATGCACCTCAGGGTGAAGCTCCTGGGCTCCATCTCCAGGACCACAAATTAGAGTGTCAGAAAGCCAGTGGCCTCACTGGTCAACAGCTGTGTGCCCCACTCTACTCAGCAGCCTCGGCCCAGCCTGCCTCGAGGGTACACACACCACGGAGGCCAGTACAGCCAGCTGAGGCCAAGCTGGGCCCTGGAACAACAGAAAGAACTGCTTGAGCTCTGAGCCACCACACAGCTTAACACAGAAGCTGAGGCTCAAGGACCTCCCTAAAAGCAGGATGGGAAGAACTCAGTATTCAGCAGGCAGAGCGCAGCCCTGGGTGCCCTGGCCATGGCTGAAGCTATGCACGGCCCCTGGTCAGCAGGAGCACACTCACCTCCTCCTTGCCCCCCGTCTCCCTCTTGCTCTCCTCAATGGCCATCTGCAGCCTCAGGTCGTCCCCACGCCGGATACGTTCCTCCTGCCAGCCAGAAGCAGCAGCAGGCACAGGGTCAGAGGACAGGGCCAGAGCACTGCACAGTGCCCGCCACCCTCACCCACCCCAACAATGCAACAGACGAATCAAATGAGGTGCACACGTGCACCAGGATGAATGAGATGGGAGGACACTTGGGACAAGTGGGAGGCGGGGAGGAGCAGGGCAGTACCAGCTCCTTGGAGAGCAGGCAGGCTGTGGGCACATGACAGGCCCTCCATGTTGCCTGGCTCCTGCAGCTCTAGGCACTGGAGGGCGTGCAGACCCTGCGGAGTAGAGGGACCCGGGATGGCAGGGGCCAGGCTGACCTTATCGTGCTCCTCTCGGCTCAAACTAAGGGCCAGCTGGAGCTGGACGTCATCCTCAGGGCCGCAGGACGGCGGCTGGGGGAGAGAGCGTGAGGGGCGGCAGGTGGTCAGCAGGAGCCACAGCCCGAGGGCAGGTGAGAGAGGGAGAACTGACAGCAGCCCGAGTGAGGGGCAACGGTCTCCAGACTGGCAGGGACTGGCAAAGACAGGGCAGGGCGGGCAGGACAGCTCTCAGAGAGGAGGCAGGGGCCAGGCAAGGAGGGCAGTGTGAAGAGAAGGTGATGAAAAGGCATGGACACAGGATGGCAGGACCCAGCCGGGGCTGCACGGCAAAGGCTACCTGGTCAGCCTCCTCCTTGCTCATGGCCAGCGCCAGCTGCAGTTGTAGCTCTTCCTCCCCACTGCTCTGCGGCCAGGCTTGCTCTGCCTCAGGTGGGGGCCCAGAGCCCACGGCTGCTGAGGAGGCTGGTGGAGAGAAAGGGGTGTGTGAGACAGAAAACAGCACGAAGCCAGGCTGGGGAAGGGGCTGGGGGATGCTGCGGGGCAGAGGCAGCTCCCTCGCTCCCTCCCCCGTGGGAGGTGGCATGGTGTGCCCAGGCTATGGAACCCATCAGGAAAGGGACTGTGTGGACCAAGAGCCCTTAGGTCCAGCAGCAGATTCGAAAGGCTGGCAGGTCCTAAGAGCCAGGCTATCTCTCGGGCTAGCAGGAGGGAGAGGTCCACAGGGTCCCAGGAGGGCCAAGGCAGAGCCTCTGTAGCCCGCACTTCAGCACCCCTCTCTCTTGTGGGTCTCCAGCACAGCCAGGGCTCCGTCCTGGAGCAGACCCAGCCCTTGCCCCTGGCTCCACCTGGCCTCCCACAGCAAGCACTGCTCACCCATCCCCTCCCAGAAAGCCAGCTCTGGGCCACACCAGCATAGTGTCCTCACTGGCTCCACTATCAAACCTCTGCCTCGAGGCCCTCACAATGCTGGGCATGCAGAGCCTGGCCTTATCACCAACCCCTCAAGTCCCTGGCTCTGTCCCTTTGGGACTCCTGCAGCACCCTGCAGCTGGGTCTGGACAGGAGTCAGCAGGCTACAGCCGGTGGCCAAGGCTCTGCCTTTAGATTTTTAAACAGTTGGGGAAGAAACAGAATACAAATGCATTGGGAAACATAAAAACACATGGCTCCAGTGTCAGGGTCTGTGGTAGGAGTATACGAGGTATGGCCAGGTTCTCATGTGGCTGGGGTGCCTGCCACCCAACCCTGGGGCCAGCAGAGGTCACACCCTTGGCCTCCCTGCTCCCTTCCCTCCCAATCTATTCTTGTGTGCTGAGGGTCAGCAGTAGTGTCTGGGCACAGGCCCCACACAATGCTGGATCCTATCTCAAGTGAGCACCAGCAGCAAGGCCAGATGTGCCGCAATGAAGCAGCAGGCCTGAGGCCAGAGCCTCTGAGGTCACAGCTCCCTCCAACACTCTGATCACCCCAGGCTGATGCTACCACTCCCCTCTCTCCAGTCCCTACTGCAGCCAGCATCCTGGGCATCTTCCCCGCTGGGTGACAGGCATGACCACGCCCAGCCCAAGAGAGGGGCCCAGATAAACCAAGGCCTTGCAATGAGGGACCCGGGCAGATCTTAAATACAGGTTGACGCCCCTAAGCTGAGCCCACCATCAGGGAAGGACATCAGCAGCCCTTAGAAACCAGACCTGAAGGCCTTGCAGAGCCTGCAGGCTGGGTCCCCACTGGCCCTCACTAAGCTGTTGACCTTGGCCCTACCCTCTCCAAGAGGGGTCTTTTGCTCCCTGGGCAGTGGCCTCACGGTGTCTTGGGACACCTGCCTGTGGCTCTTTGAGGCCAGCTCTGCACCCTTCCCTCTAAGGAGGGGATCTGAAGGCTGGAGGAGTGGGCCCTTAATTCAAGGTCCACAGCAGGACCAGCAGAACAGACCAGGATCTGGGCAGGGGCAGAGCAGCGGGAGCCAGACTGGGCTGGCCGGAGCACGTGCACGGCTCACCCGTGGCCGTCTGGGCCAGTTTCTCCTTGGTCTTGAGCGCATGGGCCCGCTCTTCCCGCAGCCGGTCCTCATCGCGCAGCAGGGCCACCAGCTGCTTGGCCTTCTCCCGCACGTTCACGCCCTGGTCCTTGCCATCGCGGTCCACATACTGGAAGTCCTTCAGTGTTTGCACAGCATACATGTTCTCCTTGCACTGTTGCGACACACGCTCTGAGCCCGTCTTGATGAGGTACTCCATCAACGTCATGGCCTACAGGTAGGATACAGCCATTGCTCGGGCTGCTCTGGGCAGCTGCCAGGGCTGAGGTCCACCACCCAGGTCATCCTGCCACAGTGAAGCTGGAGGTACCTTGACATGGAAGGCCACACAGGGTGTATCCCTCAGACAAGGGAAGGTACAGGTACCAGATGGAGAAGCAAGCAGGTGAGCTCTAAACAGGCACGGTTGCTGGCACCAGAGGCAGCCACCACACCAGCTCTGCAATCTCCACAGAGACAGCCACCACACCAGCTCTGCAATCTCCACAGACCAAGATGACACAAGGGAAGCTGCTACCAAGCTTGTTCGTGTCCTTCCAATAGAACCGTGCAGTGACAAAGCCACACCAAGCTACTCTAGTTGAGTCACTGCCTTTTGCCTGTTCCCCAAGTCTAAAATGTGTCTTCACTCTAAAAGCCACAGCTTGCAGTGGGACCAGAGAGCTCTAGCACTAAGAGCCGGAGCACGCATAGGCCAGGGGCCACAAGAACAGCACACATAAGAAGACAAGTAAAGGGAGTGCACTGTAACACGCAAGGTCTCTTTCAAACAAGCTGGAAGTATGGACATCCCCACGCCAACGTGGGCCCAAAGCCCCATACCATAGCAGGTGCAGGGCCTCAGCCCCTCAGACTGCAGGGGACCCTGGCCACCATTCCCAGAGAGAGGCACACCAGAGTCCTGAAGGTGACAGCAGGGCCTCCGGGAGGGCAGGGAGAAAGGTGGTAGCCACTGCGCTGCACCGGTCTCAGCAATGAGATCCACAGAAGTGTTATGGGCCCTCTCATCTTCCCGCCTCTCCCCCTTCTAAGCCAGATCGGGGCTTGGCAAGGCTCTCCCAAGTGTGCTGAGGGCACTGTATCTGGAGCTCACGCTTAGACTTTAACTGGCCCTGCAGGAGTTTCCACGTAGGAGACAGGAAAAGCAAAGCCATTTATTTCCATGTATTATCGTGCCCAGACAGGGGGACAGATGCAGGGCCGAAACAAGAACAGTCGCACAGGAAAGGCACGCACCATGCCGTGACTTCACCTCCATCCATATAGGCTTAATGCCAGAAGGAATACGACAAAGTTCTGTTTTCGGAGCGCTCTGAACTTTAGATTTGCAGTTAACATAAACCTAGAAACAGCCTGATGCCATCTGCAGGGAAGTCAGTCTATAAACCAGCGCACACTCAGCAGACTACCACTTGAGCAGTATAAAGAAACCAAGGACCCATGAGCAGGTGCTGTACCACATACCTGTGACAACACCCTGGCCCCGTGGGGAAAGTGTCCCAAGGGAGCTCCTCCCACCCTCCCTCCACCCCAGCCAGGCCTGGGGCTGGCTGCACTGCAATAAAAACCCAAACTTTTATTTTAAAGATGGGCGACTGGAGAAGCCAGCAGTCCCTGTCTGTTCTTCAAACAGCTTTGTCAAGGGCGTGCTGGCATGTCACAGAAAATGTCTGAGCAGGTCAGCATGCCTTCTATAACAGGGCAGATGACAAATATTTTCGTTTTGTAGGCCAGTCTCTGTCTCAACTATTCAGCAGCCCAGCTATGTTCCAATAAAACTTTATTTACAAAAGCAGACAGAACACCCAGGATTGGCCCATAGCCTGTTGTTTGCTGACCTGTTTTAAGATAAAAACAAAGACTTTGCAGTCCTTGGAAAAATTGGGCAATCGCTCAAGGTCAGAAGGGTGCCTGGGGCTCTGGTCCAGCTCCACCATAGAACAGGCAGCCCCAAGCTACCTCTGCCTCCACTTCCTCCACTAAAAACCAAGCCAAAGGAAGCCAAGTACCTGCCTTGTGCGAGATTCCAAGGAAATGAGATGCTTCATACTAGACAGGGCCACAGGGCGCAGGGACACTGGCCCCTGCTCAAAGACTTGTCCCCAAAGCCACAAGCAGGACCCGCAGGAACCAGGCCCGCCAGGCCCTAAAGCACATTCTTACTCCAGGCAACTCAACAGCAGGGCAGAAAGGACAAAACACCGTGGAGGCATGGACAGCAGGAGATGAGAGACCCCCTCCTTTGGTTGGTTCTGGTTGGCACAGGACTCTGGAGGGCAGAAGCCTGTCACACACACTCCCAGAGGGGGCTGTACAGCTCACAGGGGGGCAGCCAGACGTTACATAGCAGCCCCATTCCTGTCTCCACATGTGGCAGCTGCTCAAGGCCATACATAGGGTCGACCACAGCAAGATCTGTGCGCTGCAGACCCTCCTTCACACCCAACACCCAGCGCAGCAGGAGGAACTGGGCTAAGGTAAGCAGGACCCATAGCCTCAGCCACACTAGGTTAAGGGATTCCAGGACAATGGAGCAGGGCTGTCAGGCCAGGCCAGAGCACAGGGAGGAACTGCAAAGGGTGACAAAAAGTCCTGCTTTTGGGCCAGGGATTTTAGCTCAGTGGATCCTGTGCCTGCCTTGCAAGGCAACGTCTGGAGTTTGATCCCTGGTAACCACACACAACAATGCCAGGCATGGTGACTCACACCCACCAGCAATCTGTACCACATACCACAGTGCCCAGCTGGTGGCTCATGCCTATAATCCCAACACTCAGGAGGCAGAGACAGGAGGCTTGCTGAGTTCAGGAGGATTGCTGAGTTCAAGACCAGCCTGAACTACAAGGCGAGACTCTGTCTCAAAAAAAAGTCCTGCCTTCATTGTAATGCCAACTATACAATATGCAGCTCAGAACCCACAGGACTGTGCTCAGAAAGTGTTAGCAGGAAATTAGTAAATCTACCTTTCACAAAGTCTTTAAAGGCATCAGGCCAGAGTCCGCTGGGCCACATGACAGTCTGTCAGCTTCTCTCAGGAAGTCTTTCCTGACTGAGGCCACAGGGCTCGCCACTGCCCCCGCTCCATGAGACCAGGCCTCCAGCAACGCCGTTTTTGGCCCTTCCTGTCCAGCAGCTGCCTGCAGGCTGGGCAGGGCCGAGTTCTCAGCACCATAACACAGGGCCAACCCACAGAAAGCCAGGAGCACCTATGAAGTACCCCAGGCCCACTCTGCATCACAGCCCTGCCACTTTCCTGCCCCATGTGTCACCGGGGCCACCAACATGGCAAACCCCTAGGACTCCCACCGTGTCCACTGGCTACCCACTGCCTTTGCCCCCCCAGGATTTCCTGCCTCAAATTGCTGCCACCTGGGGGCTTTCCCTAGCTCAGCAGGACTAATGCTGGCCTGTCCTTCATGGTGACCAGCACCTACTCTGGCTGTGCTGTGATTTGGCCCAACCCCAAACTGGCCTTGCCACATGGGATGTGAGCAAAGAGCCTTAGCCTCCTGCTCCTGCCGGCAGGTGCTCATCTCTGGGCAGTCTCCTCTTCTGGAGCACAGGAAACCAGTCTACCTTGGTAGGAAGTCTCTGAGACCAAATAGGACAGGGAGCGGGGGGAGCAGGTCCTCTATAGGCGCCCAGGAGAAGTGCTGGCCGCAGGAGATGTCCAGCCCTAAGACAACAGGGCAAGGTCTCCCTGGGCCCTGCCTTGGGAATGTCCAGCACCAGGCCAGCCCACACTCTCAACTACCCTGCCAGAGAAGGAGCACGGTGACCCAAGGTGGCCCCTGGGTTCCGGCCCAGAGCAGTCCTAGCTCAAGCCCACACACGGAGTCCTGCACGGTCACCTTCCCTGTGGTGCAGAGTAGGGTCCACGTTAGCTGGACCAGTGTAAGGATCCAAACTACCTGCCCACGTGCCATCTGGCCCCGAAACTGCAGCTCCAGAGAATGGCAAGCACACAAGGATTTCCACACTGCCTCTCTTGAAAAACTGAAACATGGCAAAGCACTTGGACAAAACAATCAATACGGAACTGGCTGAGTAAACAACGACCATGACACTGTGCACGCAGCTGGCCCTGCAGTTGTGATGACGCGACATGGATGTCCCGAGGTAGTCTCGCTTTCCTTCTGTGAATCAAGGTTTGATTTGTGCCCCATGGAGATGCTCTTTAATAAGCCTGAGTGGCAGCCAAGTCCTGTGGCACACAGCCACAGTGCAACGGAGACAGAGAGGGCTCCTGTGCCACCAGTCACCACCACGTCCCATGCAAGCAGCACGGTCTCTCTGTCCCCCAGCACTGGGCTCTGCTGTTCTCACACCTGCACATGGCAGCCTTCACAGCACAGCCTTCTGTCTGAACCCTTTGTGCCTGGTGCCAGGTGCTGGAGATTCACCCACAGCCCAGCATCATCTGTCCAGGGTCAGAGGTGGCCTCCAGGATCAGGGACTTGGCTGCTTGGAGGAAAGGAGGTAAGGGACAGGCACTGAGGACCCTCTGCACTCCCATACCTGTGACTTGCCAAGGCAGCCCTCATTCCAAAGCCAAGTTGCAGCAGGATGACAGGCCGGCTCTGCAGGACTCAACGGATCAAAACAGCTTCACCCACACTGAGCAAAGCTTTTTCTCATCCTTATTCCCTAAGCAATACAGAACGACTCCTTCCTTGGCAATAAGCTGTACCAGGTACTTCATGAACCTGTAGTACAGGTATTGTTCATCTTTTAAGTTGTTTCTTTTGAAACTAAAGCCTCAGTATTCAGATTGAATTGCAGTGTTGGTACTTGTAACACGCACATAAGTGGGCTCTGGGCAATCATCTCACAAAAGTTCACCATCTTGCTCTAAGGCACACAGGAGAGTGTGCTAAGGACTGTGTGAGACCTGCGTCATCCCACACTTGGCCTGGCGCATTCTTGGACCTCCTAAGTCCAAGGCCCTGGAACTGATGCCTATGGACCACAAAGGGCAATGCTACCAGTCACTCCCCTGCAGCACACCCTGCTCTGCTGTCCTCCTGGGGCCACACAGTGCTGACCTTATAGACGTGTCGCCAGTTCTTGCCATGGTCGTTCAGCCGCTTCCAGATCATGCTCATGATCTCCGAGAAGGCCACCACGTTGTAGGTGAGGTCAGCGATTTCTGACATGAGGGAGCTGGATGGTCCCCAGGGGTCGTTGCTTGTGGCCTCACGGACCTTGATCTCGGCCTCTGAGTAGTTATGGACGATGTTCTTCATCTGGCGTCGGAGCGACGAGGTCGACATGGTGCCAGGTCGAGGAGCTGAGGGCAACTCACAAGGGTTGGCCACACAAGGTGCTGATAGATCACCACATCTGAGGGAGAGAAGGTCTTTGGAAGCACAAAGGAGACTCAGGCCAGCCTGAGCCTGTGCCATGCACGCAGGGTGCAGCCCTCAAGGGTGAGGATTAAATGCTGATGCGGCCCAGGTGTGGTCCCTGATTAGCCTCTGTCTGAAAACTACCCCATCCACCTTTCAGTTCCTCAAATGTGCCTGGCCCCTTCCTGCTCAAGCCTCTGCTCAGAGGCAGAACACCAAGTGGTAGGTCAGACCAGAGGCCCTGACCCAACTAAGCCACTCAGCTGACTTCAGCAGGCCTCAAGCTCTACACCTCAGTTTTTCCTGTCAAATAAGGTCCTGTACTACAATCCAGGGAACTGAGGAACTGGCAAATAGAAGGCATCAGAGAGGGCTGGCCTGCTGCCTCACAAGGCCTCACTTTTCCCACTCCACAAGGGACCACCTCAACTTCCCAGATGGGCACCCAACAAACACTACACTCACCATCGCTAGGGGCCTGATCATGGATACTCGCTCTCATTTTAAACTCATGTGCCTAATTATGTAGCTAAGGCTAACCCACAGCCCCATGAGGACAGAAACCTTATTTGTCTGGACATAGCTTTTCCCTACAGAGCCACTGGTCTGGAGGAAGAAGAGAGAGCAGGAAAGACTCTGGAATGGGGTGGGAAAGACTCTGGAATGGGGTGGGAGGGTCTACAGCAGAAGAGGACACGTCAGACAATGAGCCAATAAAGGCACTAAAGAGACAGGGAGGTGTCCCAGGGCAGCAGGAGGTGGGGCGATGGATACAAGGCAGGGAGGAAAGATAAGGAATGGAACAGCCCCAGTGATGGGTCCCAGCTGTGTGCCAGGCGCTCACCAGGCAGCAGGCATACACTATCTCACTTAGCACTATATGAAGACACTGGGCTCTGGAGGTTTAAATAGTTCTGTCAAGGTCACCCCAAGAGCAGCATGGAAACTGCAATCCAAGATCCACATGAACTCTTAAAAACTTATACTCTTAAATAACCCAAATTAATTTTTGCTGACACTGATGACAAAGAAACACAATGGTGAGACTCAAAAAAATGAGGGTACCAGGAGACACTTCCACAGCTCCTATCTCACAAGAGCTTCACACACATTAACTCTGACTCACAGCCACCCCACAAGCAAGGAGACACGAAGGTCGGCCCCTTACCAGGGATGCACATCTCACAACTGAACAGTCTGGGTGCAAAGGAAGACTTGCCACCATCCACATCTCTGCAAAAAGGTGTGGAAAGAGATCCACTGGGTGCTATCATGACCCAGTCCTGGGGAGAGATGGCTGAGCAACAGACTGCCGCTGCCTCCAACTCAGATGTCACTAGGAGAGAAAGAGTGTTTGTGGCCCCCAAACAAGCCCAGCAAGACACACTAAGAAGAAAAAGAACTGTCACAGATAGCAGAAGAAAAACAAGAGCTGAGAAGAAAGGAATGAGAGGCGGTGGGGAACGTCAAAGAAAGCTGGGCAGAGCGGGTACCCAGTGAGACAGAGATCCAAAAGAAACAAGGGACGATAGTAAGGCTAAGACAGAAAGGCAGAGGCCTTCAAACAACAGGAGAAACAAAGCAAAAAACACTTGGGCCTAAGAAAAGAAACAAGGAAAATGGTATCTAATGGAAAATAACACAATGTTTAGGTTTAAATCCTGACCACATCAGCAAAGCACACCTCCGTGACATTCTGAAATGAAACCTCCCTAACTCTGAAATGAAAGAAAAGAATTCCTACCTGGACAGCTTGTGGATTAAATACAGAGTGCCTGGCTCTGTGCCCCACAGATAGTCGGCGCTCAATAACGCTGCCTACTATTATCAGAGAAAAACAGCACATTTCCAAGAGAGCAATCCAAAGACGCCCTATCTTAATACCACATACTTATGTCAAGTGTTTAAAAAAAAATGCCACAAACACATCAAATCCAGGATTTCATAAATACTAATTAGAATGAGTCTGGTTTTCAAATTAAATTGATCCAAAGAGAATTATTAAATTAAGCGAAATAAAAATAATATGGCAAAAGTCTACAAGGAGAACTCAAGTGACTAATCATCAAATGCTTACTGAGTAAAACATAATCTCTGAAGGACTTTAAAAACGAGAGTTCCCAACTGCACCCTCCGTGCCAGACGCCGAAAGACATTCCACAAACACCTCACTTGAGACCTCCAGAAGCCTGACAAGAACGAATTGAACACTTCCACGGCCAGGAAATCGAGTTTCTGGAGACAGAAGTAGCCTGCTTAATACCACACAGCGGGCAATGGCCTGATCTGGAGCCAG
>PVIR01028895.1:0-21559 GCA_004026965.1 Petromus typicus | reverse complement strand
TTTCAGGTCTTTTAGTTCATTTTTGTTATGATATGCTTCAGATTCTCTAACTCAAAGATATGTAATAAATCCTGTTAACAGTATACTATAAATATTATACTATTCTACAAACTGAAATGAAATATTAGATATATTTCTCCATTGCATCTCTTTAGAGATATATAAAAGGATTGAAGAGAAGTAAAATAATATATGTTATGATGAACTCAGGGATGAAGGAGAAATTTTGCTTAGCATCTGTGTGGGAGGAGAAGTGTTGCAGGACATCTCCTACTGCACGTTCCTGCCCCAAAAGAATGCTGGGGTTTTCTTTTTAAGACAGAAGAGAATTGAGGGAGGGAGAAAAAGTTGGCAGACAAGTCAAAAAAGCTGTGAAACATTCTTAGTGGTTTTCTGTTTATCGTTCTCATACAATTTTATATCTAGAATTTAAAAGCTTTAAAAGTGTATTGTACCATTTTAATACTAAATGGTCTAGAAAGAAATTTTGTAGTTGAGTCTCTAATGTGGTGTTAGGCAACTTTTCCATTGGATTAAAAAAAATCCATTCTACATTTAGCTTCTATACATGAAAAACAAAGGACAATGGAAAATATAGGAAGAATCTTAAATTTTCTTTCTCACATTAGATTGCAAAAATATTTTAGAATCTCTTGTTTTTGGCTGGCATCAAAAATAGACATGATGGTTGGGGCCGGGGAGTTAGCTCAGTGGTTCCAGCGCCTGTCTTGCAAGTGCAAGGACCCGGGTTCGATTCCCCGGTAACCACATAACAATACTGGGTGTGGAGACCCACACCCAGCAGCAACCAGTACCACGTACCCCAGTGCCGGGCGTGGTGGCTCACGCCTGTAATCCCAGCACTCGGGAGGCAGAGGCAGGAGGATTGTGATGTGAGTTTGAGGCTGAGCTGAGGGCCAGCCTGAACCACAAAGCAAGACCCTGTCTCAAAAAACCTAAAAAAAAAAAAAAAAAATAGACACGATGGGCCAGTTAAATATATTATAGATATATTCTCGGTTATTATTACATATTCTACTCTTACGTACAACATATCTAAATATATTCTTCTATATATTTGTTAGTATTCAGTTGAAGTAGTATTTGCTACAGAATAAACAATTTGCAACTCAGAAGCAGAATAAAAGCAGAAAAATACAAGATGAAGAATGAAGTCCAGGCTAAGAACATTAAGAGGAAATTTTGAACTTTAAAGTAGGTGTTGACAGAGATAACCACTTTTCCGACCAGTAATTGAGGATCTCAGTAGATCACTAAAAACATTTAATATTACTTCTTCATTACTGTCTTATAAATGTCAAAGAGTAATAGCATCTGACAAAATTTTAGTGTAGTTTGACTGCAAAATTAATTATCATCCCATTCAACCTCAGTCAGCTTGAAGACAGAGGAACTGACTTTCTGAGCTCTATCAAAGATTTGCAATACACCATTGCAGTTAACAGACGAGTATTCTTGAACCTGCACGTGCAGGTCCCAGCCAGCGAAAGCATGGTGGGAGACACAAATGGAAATGTTTTCCTTTAACAAAGACAGAATGGAGCTGAGCGTGAGGGTATACTCCTGTAATTCCAGGGCTTGGAAAGGCTGAGGCAGGAGAATCACATGCTCAGGATCAACATGAGCAGATTGGCAACTTAGCTCTACTCTGTCTCAAATATTAAAAATAAAAGGGGGGCTGGAGCTGCATTTCACTGTAAAAAGCCTTGGGTTCATTCATCATTGCCTCCCCCATACACACACTGGTTAGCAGCTATAAAAACACTCATAAATATCAGAATATTAAAGATTAATTAATGAAAATAAATGAACTAAGTAGGTTACACAGTATATTTTCAAGGCTTGATACTGTGTACAGAGCAGTAGGAAAGGCAGTGGAAAAAGAGTTTATTTAACAGTTTGTTGTCTCCTTTTCTTGCAGCTGACTAAAAAATCATGCTCATACTTAGTATGTATTGTCTATTTCTTTGTTTCTGACTAGGCAGCATGGCTACAAAATTATGACCTTAGGAAGACATTCTTTGAACTTGTCAGAATGCTGTTTCTTTTGGTGACAGTGCCCCCATCTCTCAAAACTAAAGCATCTCACATAATCAGCTAAATGAATAGTGACAGCTAACATTTTGTATTTAAACTCCTGTCAGTGTTTAAACATAAAAAGCTTGATGCAAAATAAATCAAACACCACTGATATGCAAGTGGAACATTTTGTTAAAACAGTCTCTGACAGAGTTGGATTTAAATCCGATCCCTTTTTGGCTTATAAAATACTACAATTTTAAATTAATTTAAAAATCTAGAGGTGAAATTTGAGTTGCTGATTTGAAGTATGTGTAAGCGCGGCTACCACGTGCATTCCAAATCATGAAAGCATCGGGAAAGAGAATTGTGCACAAAATCAATCGGAAGGATCTTTGACTACATTTTTGTCTTCCTGAAATGCCTTCTTAATTGTTTTTCGACAGAGTTTGCCTATTTACCTTTTTGTCTTAGTTGACACTACCTACCTCGCATGCAGATGCAATGCAGTTTTCAGAGAACGTCAGCCGACCACATCATTTATTCCATTTTGAAAACAAAAATCAATATACCTATAAAGTGACCCATAAATTAGAGCCGGCTCATGCGATGTTTGTTCAGCGCTGCCTTTTCTGAAGGCCCCCTTTGCATTTTTCCTTCACCTCTCTGTTTGAACTGCAGTCTCGGTAAGAGGCTCATTAGGGGACATTAGGGACTGGAGCTAACCAGAATTCCAGAGCTCGCTTTGCTCTTATTAATGCATAGTAGAGTAGAATGCATTTAAATATTTCATAGGCATTCAGTAATTTGTGTGTAATCGCCTTGTTAGCAGACCAGTAGAAGTAGAACAGGCCTGTGAAATGGTGTTAGTGATTGCATGGGTAATTTACAGACCTTTGGCATCGGAAAGAGTATTATTGTTGGCTAGTATGAAGCTGTGAAATAGAACTAGCAATAAGTAAAAAAAGAAACTTAATAAAGGTTTTGTAACAAGCATCTTCGGGGATAACAACCCCACTTGGTCCTTTTGAAGCAACCATAATTTATGACATAGGCGATATATCAAATGCATAAAATAGTATTATGGAGCATTCATATGAAAAGGGTATTTGCAACATTAGTTCCAACTTCCTGCAAGGGACATGATTAAATGATTAATGAAATGTCCCTTTGCATATGCATTTTGAAACAGCAATTAGGCACTGACTGAGAAAATCCACCAATCCTCTCATTTTTCAGTATTATCTCATTCTTGATTTATAAATCATAGGGAATTTTTGAACAGCAATATGTAGTACCTGAGATAGTTATAAAAACATAAAAGAGAATAATTTGAGCACAAAATAGTCATAAATACATAAATTCATAATTTAATGTTAATACTTAGCCTATTTACTTAGTCTTATTGCATTGTATTTATATCCGACACTATTTCTGTGCTTTGATTGGCATAATTAAGTAGGGGGAATGAATAGGCACTATTATTTTACATATCACTGGTAAACAATAGCGAGGAAAGGAGAAGGGAGATGTGGCAGAGGTATGTATGTGTTTTTCAAGTTCTCAGTAATCCACTGGAGGCTGTTCTATAAATGATCATTGAAGGGCTGCAAGCTAGCCTATAATTACAGGAAGGAAAGTGGCAGCTCTGGCATTTCATAACTATGTGTCCTCGAAAAGTGCTTTGTGAGTTTGTCACCAATGATAATTTAGATAGAGGCTCATTACTGAACATCACAACACTTTAAAAACCTTTCGCCTTCGTACAGGAGAATAAAGGACTATTTTAATGGCAAGGTTCTTTTGTGTTCCACTGAAAAATTCAATCAAGACAAAACCTCATTGACTATTATTGTAGTCTACAGTCTCTATTCTAATAAAAGCTGCATAGATAAATTGAATAGGTCTCTAAGACCCAAGTATATAATGCAAACATTTTGCACTTTTCTAGTTCTTTAAATATAAGATAACAATGATCACTAACAAGTAAACAGGGGTACAAAACCTTATGAGAGTGGTTTCATCCGAAAATAAATATGTTACTCTGAATTTATCTTTTGTACTGCTGCCGTATCTTCTACCTGTCTTGGTTATTCTGTGTCCATCCTAATCTTTGTGTATATAACTAAAACAGTTTCCAGAAAACAGTTTTTCAACTGACTACAAGAAAAATTATGTGTGTGTTCCCTAAATAGTAAAAAGAAAAAAATATACACAAAAATGTTACAAAAATACTGTAACATTAAACTGAAAGACTACAACCAATTATTATATTATGCCGATAGGAAATTATCTCATTTTGCAGGAATGTTTGAAGATAAAAATCCTGAAAAATAATTCTCACATGTTGCCTTGTGAGTCAGGATTTAGTTATACTTTGCATCTTAAGCTAGTCTTTGGTTAACTGTTGTATCTGGGCCTTCTTCCCAGAGAGTGCAGGTGAATGCAGCCCCTGTTCCAATTAGCTCCCAAGCAGAGCTGGTCAGCACTGAGCTTAGAGCAGGTCACCTTAGTGTGTGGTAGTGCTGCTCCTGGCCTCCAGCCAGATGTCTCCAGCTCAACCTGACCCATCTGGCTATTTCAGTCCACAGTTTCTCTTGACCCAAGACTGGCACTCATACTGAGATACATAGAGATTTTGTTATGACCATGAGGAGGCACTAAAGCAAACTGGTTTAATTAATCAAGAGGCAGAAAGGAACAAATGGTTATAATTACCAACACAGATCTAACAGACTACCTGTTTACAGGCTAGTTCTTTCTCAGTAGCACCATTTTAATTATCCTTCATGTGTATTACATATATGTCTGCCTACAAAGGTTTTTCTGTTTCACTATTAACTTCAAGAAATATAGACAAATAATTTGAATGGGAAAAATATTTCATGAACTCACTATACTCAGGAGTATAATAAACTTAAAATTTGTATTCTAAATGATACTTAAACTCATATGTATGAAATGTAGAAACTTTATTTTATACACATTTTAGTCAAATCACATTTTCATATTTTGTACATTGATGATAACATCTCTTAATTGTTGCCTTAGTTTGACTATTGGTGAAACAGATGTGCTAGAAAATATTGAATTACTAGAAGATTACTCTTAATTTGGAGAGTCCTCAAAATAGATATTATAAATTACATAGTACATATTATTGAGTGTTTAGATGTTCACCAGAGATATTTTGGTGTGTTAAGATAGTATTTATTGGGGGCCAGGGAGTTAGCTCAGTGGTTCTGGCACCTGTATTGCAAGCGCAAGGGCCCAGGTTCTATTCCCCATTATCCACATACCATACTGGGCGTGGAGACTCACGCCCAGCAGCAACCAGCACCACATACTACAGTGCCGGGCGTGGTGGCTCACGCCTGTAATCCCAGCACTCGGGAGGCAGAGACAGGAGGATTGCTGTGATGTGAGTTGGAGGCTGAGCTCCGGGCCAGCCTGAACCACAAAACGAGATCCTGTCTCAAAAAACCTTTAAAAAAAAGATAGTATTTATTAACTAGATCTCTTCAAGAATTCTATGGTGATATTAATAGTGTCTTATAAAATACATATTCAAGATTAGAGAAAAAGCATTTTCATATAAGGGAAGGTAGATGTCTGCCCTTAGGATTCTACCTTTAGAATATCAGTCTTATGATTCTGATTATCAGAATGTTCAATGATATTTATTTCTTAATAAGATACAATTAGTATTCATCAGGATTACTAGGTTTCCATAGGATAAAAATTTGCCTTCATGCAGTTCACACCACATTCTAAAAAAATAAGATACTCTTCGCTGACAATGTCATAGAAACAAACTGTGCTAGCAGACATGGAATAATTGCCTTTGTTGTTTTCAAAATTAATATATGCGTATGCATGTATATGTGTGTATGTGCACTATTCTGTTTTTAAAAAACTGCATGAGTATGTGAAATATAGTGATTTCTAGTATTACTGTGTAAACCATTTGAGGAAATGTTGTTGTAATAACAGGTACGCTTAGAGACAATGACATTTTCAACCATTTGAAGGTTTTTCGTATTACATAGACAATGCCACTAAAGACGTAAGTGCGTTTAACTTTGCGGTACGGTTTCCGGTGTTTGACCCTTGGGCTCCAGGGGAAAGCGCAGCTCAGTGTGCTGCTTCTGAAGCGGCCGCGCGCCTCTGAGCCTCGTCACCTCACGCTCTGTCGTGTCTCTTGTGTTGCGTAGGCACCTTAACAATGAGCATGCGCTGGATGACCGGAGCACAGCCCAGTGTCGAGTGCAAATGCAAGTGGTGCAGCAGTTAGAGATACAGGTTTGTCGGGTCTCACTTCCACGGCCTCATTTCTCAGGTTCCTGCTGTGTTGGAGTACCGGGTACCGGAGTATTGAGTACTGGGCAGGTGCGGGGTCCTTTAGGCCACAACTTGAGGCCTCAATAACATAATGATATTAGCATGCATAAGATTCTGGATTATTTTTAACAGTGACAATAACTTGGGATACCCTGCTGTAGTTTGCTTATCCCTTAGACTTGTATGACTTCTAGAACATCACTTTTGCGTAGGAGTATCAAAAACTGTCAATTCTATATTTTTCCTGCTGTAAGTTAGACTTAGAAAGTGCGTTTCATTCAGAGACAAATTTCACATGAGTTAATTTCAAATTCCCCCCACAGTGTTCTCCATTACAACAAAGGCACAGCTTTTACTATACCTACCTTTAATATCTTGAAAAAGAACTTCTTTTCTGATTCTAATATATTTGTAATTTGCAGTTTTACAAAATTTTTCTTACTTATTTTTAACTAGAGTAATGGCACATACTTTAGATAGTAGATGGCAATGCATGTAATACTAGTGCTACCCTTTTAAGTTTTACAAATTTTTGTTGATATTGAAATAGAATTTGACTAAATTAAATAGAATTTATAAAGCTAATCAGAAAGTAATCATGTCACCCAGTCTCATTTTTGCTATTATACTAATACTTCAAGGTTTCCTCTAATATTGAATCCTAAAGATTATTTTTTATTTAATTGAATGTACAATTTCACGTTTTTCTTCATACGTTAGCAGGTCTTATATTGTTTCAAATTCATCATGTTGCTTTTCTTCCAGGGAATATATAAATGTGTTTTATTTTGAGCTGTAAAATTAATCAAGGACACATAAAAGGCATTATGACTGTTGCAAAACTTTTATAAAGATAGACCAAAGATGAGACTGCAGATAATAATGCGGTCTGCAGTGCGGCCAGTTCTCTCCCTTTCCCTCTCTCTCACACTCCCTCTTTCCGTCTCTCCCTCCCCGCCCTCGGTTTCTGTATGTGTTTCTATCTCGGTATCTATCTCTCCCTGTCTCTGTCTCCCCCTTTCTCGGTCTGACTCTATCTCTGTGTCTGTCTCTATGTGTCTCTCCCTGTCTCTCTGCTGTCTGACTGATGCAAAAGTAAGGTCCGTCAGTGGTAATGAGACCCAGCGCAAGTGTAGACGCTGGCTCTGTGGCAGAGTTCAGCATTTCACACCGCCTGGTCTCTGTCACTCTATTGAATTAGATTGATGATGGCAGATTGCAGGGGGCACTAACTGGACCTCGGTGGGAACACGCGGAGTGTGTAGACAATCCTGGCAGGCCCTTCGCTTTGAGAACCCTTCACCCCTTCACAGCTGTTGGCACTAGTCCATTGCTAACAGTGTCCACAGGACTTTAAAGAGACACTGTGGGCCTTCTAATTTATGGTTTCAGTAACTTGTTACTGTCGAGGCAACTGTGACCTCAATTCTCTTATTGACAAAAAGATGAAGTGTTATTTGTTTTCTCTGACCTCTTAACATAAGGAAAGCTATAAAAGTTTTTCCCCCTCCATAGCTAAAGTTGCATTTCCTCCCAGATAAGTTCCTGACACAGAGTTTTATATGCAGGAATCATTATTCTGAGACAAGCTCAGTGATAAGATGGATCACTGCAATAAAATAGCTGTATCAGTCATTTCTAAAATGCTTCTGATCTCACTCTTTCTTAACAGCTTTCTAAAGAACGCGAACGTCTTCAAGCAATGATGACCCACTTGCACATGCGACCCTCCGAGCCCAAGCCATCTCCCAAACCTGTAAGTGTATATTGCTTTATAAACAGTAAATAGCTCTACCACTGTAACAGACTAAGAAAATGAACAATTTAGTGACAGTTAGAAAACACCGAGCGTGATAAAAAAATATGGCGATAAAATGAAAGTAAAATGCAATCGCTTGTCAAATTGTATGTTTCTTTTAAAGTAATGCTATCTTTTACAAAATCTATCCAATCTACACTGTGGGTGACACTAAACAAAGTATACCTATCAGCGCACAAATCACTGCCTGGAGGCTGAAGCCAGAGAGAATATCTTTCTGTGATAGGTTTACAGATATTAAAAGGAAACCCAGTCTAAGTCACCTGAAAAGCAGTCACAGTACCAATCATAAATAGTAAGGTATGTGGTGCACCTAGGAAGACTTCTACCATTCATAAGACACGTATAAATAGACTTCCTATCAAATATTTTGTCAAAATTGTCAGTGTTTTTATAGCCCATTTTGTTCTGTTTCTTTGGTTGTTATTTCAGTTAAGGTGTATTTCACACACTGTTATATTTTACCATATATTATATGTAATGCTAATGTAGAGAGCTTATCACAAAGGGGAAATGGACGATTATGGAAAATAAAAGCTGCAGTTTCTATCAAAAATATCTGCAATTTGAGCTCACCCCAAGAGGATAGTCAGATGCACAAGTTGTGGGAAAGCATATACATGCTTTGTTATCTCACACAGCTAATGTTTGCACAGAAACTTAGTCATCATCCGGGTAACTCTAGTTTAATGAAAGTTTGTGTGATACTTTTCATTAAGGCCCTTGTGTAGCCTGATGATTAGTTAGTGCCAGCCTCATCTCTCCTCCATTTCTCTGGGTATGAAAAGAACATTTGGTTTTGCAGTGGAGGAGATCAGAGAAGACAGTGTTTTCCTAATTTTTTTCTAGGATCTCATCTTTCACTGTTTACTATTATTTGAAATTTACATTTTGCATGGATACTTATTCATTTAAAATCCAATATTTCAGCAAAGGTATTAAGGACTTTTTTCTGTACTTTTTTGAATGCAGGGCACTGTAGATGTATTTTTAAGGGAAAGAGACATGTATCTTTTTTAATCTAATATGTGACTTTTCAACCTTTCACATATCTGTGTTTTTTAATTTTTAAAAAATAAACTTTTCAGAATCTATTTGATCCTGTATTTAGGACATTCTTTTCATAAAGGTCTTTTTCTCTCATTGCTTCTATAGTATAATGTAGATAATCACAAGACAGAATAATTGTCTCATAAATCCATCAGGAATCTGCAGCTTGTTCTTTCCAATTAATTATTCAATCAGTAAATTTTTTAAAACTCCAGCAGCATGGTTACATCTACACTAATAAAGAATTTTCAGCCTATAATCCAAAACAGAACCTGAATGAATAATGTAATTGAAGTATTACATTACATAAACCACACATGAAAGAATTGCTAATTGCGTTTGATGGTGGGCAATTAATACAGAATCTTAGATGAGCGATTTAAAATGAAACCACAGCTTAAAGTTCCCTTTGGAACTCGCACTATCTGAAGTAGGAAACTGCACTACTGGCCTCAAATTGGTTCAAAAGAAGAGTGGTCAATACTCACACCCCTCAAAAAACCCCTAAAATTTATACACTGTACAAAAGAAGCTTCAAAATTGATATGATAGTAGAGATTTATGGTCTCATGTGCAGTGGCTCAGTTGAGACGGCCCACACATTTGATAAATATTAATAGCATGAATTTATTACCAAGGAGAAATGAGCTCTGTTGGTTCATCACTGCACCTTAACAGCTATCAGTACATGAACACAAGGTGCAACCGCACTGTCTATTATATGACCCCATTTACTCTCTGAATGGTACTTCATTAAATGGTACCTTTTGGCCATGCTATGGATGGATGAAAATCAAAGTTATCAAGGCTGCGAGTCCTGAATAATGAGTTTCACCCAACCTTGACTATATTCAGATGAGCCGAGGTAGCTAAGTGCTCATCCTGGCTTTTACATGCTTTCCTTTAGTTAATACTAAATCCTGTTTTATCAGTTTGGGATTGCACGCCTACAAACATGGTGTGCTTATTATTACAGGATGCAGAATAAGTTACTGGAACGTTGTAAACATGGGTAGTTAGCATAAAAAGGAGATGTATTTCTCCTATTTTGATAACTTCTCCTGTGTTTGCAAAATGTAGAGTCCTGTCCAGTATTCATCAGGGGAGATATTTCATTGGTCTGCAATTTATTATTTTTCTGGCTTCTGAATGTCACATTTTATTTTGGTTCATAATGCTAAATGTGAATGCGTAACCATCCAGCTCAGCTTTTATCTTGTTTTCAAGCATAGGGAAGAATTTTCTTGTTGTTATTTTTTTCTCCTTTCATATTTTTAACAGATATGTCAGTCTCACAATCTGGTCTATATGTAACATCATTCATTACACATTCAGGTTTTAGTTTAAAATAGCCTAAGAAACATCATCACATCCAGAGGCACACAGATCTTCCTGCGCTGCTCGCCTGGTGCAGAGGTACCCTGGCACATCCTAGGGAAGCTTACACCAGTGGCTTTGTAAATGTATTAAACGCAGCATTTAGTAGCATTATCTCAGCTTTTATTTATGTACGTAACAAAGAATTCCCAGCCCAGTCTGCTGGCTTAGAGGACGCGCAGAATAACAGTTTGTGGTTTATTGGGAACAGATGCACTTGGGGATGCCTTCAGGGTGCCAGTCGTTATTATTAGACTGCTAATGTGCTTCTTCTGGCTGCTGCCCAAAAAGGAAGAACAATTAGCTGGCATATGTTAATTTTTGTTTCCCTAACAAATCTCTCTACTGACTAAATGTGTAAAACAAATCCACAAAGAAAGATCAATCAATGCTGTACACATCATTTTCTCCCCATTAAAAAAAGGTTTATCTTAAGAAGTGTATTTGGGATTTTCAGAGGCAGGTGTTACTAACTTGTATCCAAAAGCTGGATATTCTCTATTTAGCCACTCAACAGTTACTACATGGAGAAGCAGGACAATTACAATTCATTTGCCTGTTTGCTTGTGTAGATTACTATATGAAATGAGAAGGAACCTAGATGACTTCCTATAGTACCATTTAAATAGATAGGAGAAATCTTATGTGCTGCCCTTCGTAAAAATTTTGCTAATTGGATGCTATTTATGACAAAAGATGTGTGGTAAATATGACAGAGGTGATATGAGTTTTTTGATAATGAAGAACAGGGCCTTTCAGAGGGGAGTAATGAAGGGCACACTGTTAAACAGCTTGCACATTCTCACCTTTTTCCTTTTTTCTACCTGACACCCACTTTCCAGGGTACATCAGCATTAAGTGACACTGTAATCATAAATTGAAAATGATACTTCCAGAGGAATTGGCAAACTTGACATTTCATTATATTTGTTAACACATGCCACAAATGATTGTTAGTGAGGAAATTCCATTTCCCTCTCTCCATCTCCAATCAGATTTAATTTGAAAAATTTCAGCCTCCTCCGGCTAATTTGCAATTAAGACAATTTTGTTTGAATATGTAGTAATGTCATTACCATTCCACCAAATTAGCAAGGAGACTAAAGGTCAGTGTAAAATTTTCCAGCTGGTTGGAGCCTCTCAGCTGAGATTTGGGACTCTGGAAAAAAAAAAAAAATTCCGGCAGCAACAGAATAGCAACTTACTCTAAGTCCTATTGGTTCAAAACCTCGCATCCTCCATTAGTGCTGTTGTTGTTGCTTCAGCAAGGGCTAGACCTGTTTAACAACAGGGGCAGTCAATAATCAGCAACTGGCTTTTATTTAAGGAAATACACTTTCGCTGAAGTCTGGCAGGACAAGAAGGAGTTAGTCCTAAGTAACATTGCAGTAGATTATTAGATAACCTCTAACAGCATCCTCTAATTAGAGTTCTTATGATACAATTTCATCCTGTAATTAGTTGAGATTGGCTGCTTCCTTTTGCAGCTTATTAGTGGCAACACAGCTGTAGAAGTGAAACCACTCTCATTTGTCAAACCTTTTTAAGTCTTTTTCTCTTGTCTCTACCTTTTTCCTGCCCTTCTCTTGGGCTTTGCAGCTAAATCTGGTGTCTAGTGTCACCATGTCGAAGAACATGTTGGAGACATCCCCACAGAGCTTACCTCAAACCCCTACCACACCAACGGCCCCAGTCACCCCGATTTCCCAGGGACCCTCAGTAATCACCCCAGCCAGTGTGCCCAATGTGGGAGCCATACGAAGGCGACATTCAGACAAATACAACATTCCCATGTCATCAGGTAGGATATGAATGCTCAGTAGAGCTCTTTTACTTTGGGAGAGGAAACCTTTAGGTGGAGCAAATGTCCATGAGCCATTTCAGAGGAAACTCAAGGTGGAAACTCAAGTCATGATTTATGGAGTGATAATTGTTTTATTCCTGGTAAATGCAGATAGGGGTGATTCCCTAAGCACTTCCTGATGAATCATTCTGAATGGTTGTTCAGGGAAGAAAGCTCTCCCCATTAGGGACACTGAGAGATGTCTTGTCAGGATAGCCCATGTTATCACCTCAGCTCAATGAGATCCTTTGATCTCTGAGGGAAGACGAGAGCGATCCAACATCTGTGAGCAAAGCTGTATGAGAAGAGCCATTTAAAGCGGGAGTCTATGAAGCACCATTGCTTTATGCAAGACACTCGGAGCTTGACAGGAACCAGTTCTAACCGAGGTGCCACCCTCCTCAAACCTGTGCGAGACTTGGCTCAGGAAGAAGCCTGAGAGAGAGGCAAATTTCGCAGGGCAGAAACCCGCCTTCGTTCCCTCTCTTCCCCAGCCCCCTCCCTCACCGCTGCTCCCCTGTTGCCTCCCCCAGGGCCATCTGGCTAATCACAGCCACACATGTAACCTTTGTGAGCCCAGAGCCCTCTGTTTTACAGAAAGTGAAGTTATTTTCAACATGGGCGCTTGTGAGGTGTGTGTTTCCTTTGTCAGATGGCCGCAGATGCCAGGGACGATCCTGTTGACATTAAGAAGTATTAGAGGACAAAAGCAAAGACTAGGGCACGGGGGCAAAAGTCCATGTAAGAACATGCCTAAAGCACCCGCTTAAAAGAAGACCTAGCTGCTGGAGAAAACCCTGAGGCCAGCTGGTCACACTGTTCCTGAAGTAGGAGAACAACTCGGGGATGCTTCATTTGCACTTCGCGTCAGAAATGGCCTTTTCCATATAATTCAATTCCACTGTCATGCTCTGTGCTTCCACTAGTCAGTGGCTTTCTTGCCGAATCACTTTGCCAATACTAGGGGAGAATATGAACAATCAATTACAGACCATCCGAGTTATTAGCAGAATTAACACCCAGTTTTTATTTTTATAGAGATTGCCCCAAACTACGAATTTTATAAAAATGCAGATGTCAGACCTCCATTTACTTATGCAACTCTCATAAGGCAGGTAAGTAGAAGGAAAATTAATTTTGCCTGATTAAATTAAAATTCATTAATGCTTACAGTAAGGCTTGGATGAGAAAGTGTCATCCAGTCTAGTTAGTAAACCATTATTTTATGTCGCTATGCATCTTGTCTCATTTCAGGCTATCATGGAGTCATCTGACAGGCAGTTAACACTTAATGAAATTTATAGCTGGTTTACGCGGACATTTGCTTACTTCAGGCGGAATGCAGCAACTTGGAAGGTAACGGTGCTCCCACCAATCTGAAGACGCTCACTCACACAGTTCCTTGCAGATAGCACTGGGAACATTTATTTACATGACATAAGCAGATTAGTATCTGCTTCCCCTCTTTTTAACCTGCCTCTTGAATGGAATGAATTCCCTCTCTCAAAATGACAAGTGAAAGAATAATTTTGCCTCTGATATAGTTTTCTAATTTGGTGCAATTAATAGCTAAGGCTTGGCAGAGAAACGAGGGCCTGACACACTAATTACAGTGTGAGCACTCAATCATCAACACCTTTGTTAGTCGCACGATATTACTTTTTCTCTTGCATATTATTGGCTAATTAGTTTGAAAAATGTCTGTTTGGCTTGTGCAACAAATGGAGGCTGTAGGTTTTGTCCTGGTCTGCGCCTTTTGTACACATCACACCTCATCATACAGACTGAAGCTGCCACGGGAGTGAGGGCCCTGGCTACTCAGCTGGAACTAAAAGAAAGTAAAGTGAATATTATCCTGTCAGAACATAAATGCAGTTTATTTACTTAGACAAAAGGGTTCATCTATATCCCTGTCCAAACAACTTCATTGTCTGGATCTTACAAGGAGCTAAAAAAAATGTTAGTTCTGTGCATCTATTTTTGGAAAAGAGCAACGTCTGGAAAGATAAGGGCACTCAGCGCAGACTAAGTGAACTGTTTTATTTTCATTTCAAAAAGCAGTCAGAAACATCAATTAGCCACAAGCCATTTGGTACAAAAGGGGAAAATGTTTGTAGCTGAGAAGAATAGAAGCAGCAAAGTACTCATCAGCATACTAAGAATTTTAGACTGTGAGATATGCTAAAGTGAATTAATTTGGATTTAAAATGCAAATTAATCTGGCAGGCGATTACAGATATATGGGTGCGAGGCTCAGAATGCTTTTAATTTACAAAATGTTTAGATGTTATTAGTTGCTACAGTATGTGGTACTGTAAATGAATGTAATTGTTTTATTTATGCACAGTTACTTGGGTTGTATTTTATATTACAAAAATGTCAGTGATAATCTGCAGAATATACATTTTACAGTGTTTTCAGTTAAGTCATATTTATGTTGAAGGTTTACGTTTTCTTTTGTTACTCATTAGACTAGGTAGTGAATGTTCTGTCATTTGATTTACTGAAAGAAATTTTAAAAGAAATGAAAGGTGATTTAATATCTTAGCTTGGTCTCATCTCCACAGCTCGGGGATCCAGCAAAACTCATTCTGAACAGCTTATTAGTTCTAACTATATCGCATGCATAATAAAACTGCTCATTTGCTCATTAATATTAAAATTATCATATTCAGAGCCATGGGCATTAAGATCAATCAAATCCTTGGATTTCAGGTCAGATGCTAGATCTGCTTATGCTTTTTTTTTTTTTTTTTAAAGAATTTTTCTCTTAAAGCAAGCCAGAAGCTTATCTTTGTGCAAATAGAAAGAAATCTTCATCAAAATTACTTTGTTTTATATTCGTAAAATAAGAATTAGGTCATTTCTGAGTACTTGATAGCTATATGCCAATGCACCTTGACAGGAAGAAATATTTGCTTAGGTTCATAATTTGAATTATGGAAAATACTCAAGGTAAATTATGTTGTCTACTGTATATTTATTATAGTTAAAATTTTAGGAATGACTTAATTTGATTTAAAAATGTTAATTTTGAGTAATTACTCTAATACAAAGCTGCCAACAACATCTGTTTGCATAATCATTATGGGAAGAAAATATACTCTCGGGTTCCAGCACCGACTTTCAATTGAGTTTAACATTTACAAAAACTTTATTGGGAATTTAAAAAAAAAATGTGTCTTATTGTGCAGGCAGACCGGTACATTGTAACTTGCATATGTCATCTAATAATACAGAATAAACAAACTCTGTCATTTCATTATTATAGGGATGAAAAGAATGCCTTTGAGCTTATTTGCATAAAGCTTTGTGCAAAATTAACACTTGTCACTGTAGCCTTTTTAGCATTTTAATACCTCAAGCAGGACTGGTTCCTTTGGACATTTCAACCATCCCCGAGTGCTTGATCAGGGACACAACAGAGCTGACCTAATTGTTCTGGCATTTTCAAAGATACTGTAATTTGTACAGATATTGCAATTTAGACCAGTTCAATGAAAGGAAGGTTTTGACACAGCTATTATTAAAATAGCTTGGAAGGTTCTCTTATCACAAAGTTCAAGCTGCAGATTCCAGTAATTTGTAAGTTGGGGTTTATAATATCATGCCATATTTTGATTTTCATACTTAAGCATGTTAAGATTTTTCACTCTGATCAAGTAAGATCAATAATGTAGCGCGTTGGGCTGCCTTATTAAACAGTATTATTTTTGCCACCCCTTCCCTCTCTTCTGTCTGATTTAGAATGCAGTACGTCATAATCTTAGCCTGCACAAATGTTTTGTTCGAGTAGAAAATGTTAAAGGAGCAGTGTGGACGGTGGATGAAGTAGAATACCAGAAGCGAAGGTCACAAAAGATAACAGGGTATGTTTGTGATAGTTTTGTAATCCAGGATCCTGCGTCCAGTAGAAACCATGAATGCGTACCGTTGGGGGTGGGTGAGGAGTCTTTAGCTAATGGGAGGCTGACATTCCCTTGGCAGTCAGCTGCTTTTTGAATCTAGGCGTAGATGGCATAAATCAACAGTACCCAACAAATGCCTCTCCATAAAAATAATCACAAGACTATTTGGGTTAGTCTTCTAATCAATTCAGCATTTTACTTGTATGAAAAAAAAATCAGAAAGGGACATGCTTTCTAGAGGGACACATCTGCCTTTTCTTTCTTTCTTTCTTTTTTTTTTTTTCTACAACATTGTATCCTCTAGTAAGGGACAAAAGGCTAGTTTAAAAGAGTGCTATTGTTGCAAACACTGCTAATCCTAAAACATTATTTTTGTAAAGAATTTTTTAGAAAACTTTATTTTCCAAAAAACAGACTAAATTTTTGTTTGCCAAATAGTCTTATTCCCCAAAGCAAACTTTATTATTTAGACTCACCCTGCTTTTTCCCCCCAACCATAACAGTTATCTGTACCATGTAGTTGAGGTGAGCAAGATGTGTTAATATGAGAGAATTACTGTCCGGGAAGTTTGAATTTTTTTCCTAGAGAACAGGACTGCAAAACTGAAGTCAGAAATGTAACAGAACACATTTTGTGCCTAATTAACTCCGTGTACCATTAACTTCCTCCCCCAAACCACTACCGCTTTATGTGAAGAGCTGACTTGTCTGTCTTTTATCTACTCTTGGCCCTTGAGTTTGGATTTCTCTAGTCAAGTATGTGCTAATTTCTGCATTCAGGAAAGAGTTAATCCATTATGTTGTCATTTAATTAACTATGGTAATTTGTTATGTTAATTCATGGTGTTCTAGAAATTAACCATTAATTATTTCCTGATTACACCAAATTGGTCATTGTGTTATATATTTACATTTTAAAATTTTTGTGTGAATGTTGTTTTCTTGGAAACAAAACCTTCATGTAGCTGAAGAAGTTTTAGGAATGGTCAAGGTCATGACTCACTTTGCCTGTGAATCAGTTTAAAGTTTCATTTGTTTCTGGACTGAATTGATAAGTAGTATGTAGTAAATCTTATATTTGAAACATCTCGCTTTGTTTCTGTGGCCTTAGATATATCCACTCTAGAAAAGTAGCATAAAAGAACAAACTAGAATGTATCTTGTTATCTGAAAAAACTGATAGCCACATCTTTTGTATTTTGCCTCACAAATCATCTGTAAATATATATATTTTTTTATTCCAGAAGCCCAACCTTAGTAAAAAACATACCTACCAGTTTAGGCTATGGAGCAGCTCTTAATGCCAGTTTGCAGGTAATGTCATGAAATGCACTTTTGCATCATTATTCTACCTGAATGTTTTGGCTTCTCTTTTTCGGCATGCTTTGTATTTAGGCAAGATTGTGATTGCTCTTAATAGTTGGTTTAGCATCCAAGTGAGTTGTAGTACCTAGTACTGTGAAAAGCCCTGGTTCTAATTCAAGCTACTTTTGATGTGAAGAAGCGAGAAGGACACCCTGTGGCAAAATCTGGAACACTCGGTTTTCCTGCAAAAGAGAGATGGATAGAAGCTTTTGCAAATGCATGTGGCTATGCATTAATATTTATCCAGGCTGTCATAAATGATTTCACATCATAGTGTTGGGGAACATGGTGCTTGTGGCAAAAACTTTAAAGTTTAATTATAATATATAATTTTTATGCAGAGGAGGCAAATGTCAGGACTTCTTTATTTTGAGTTAAGTTCTGGTCATTTTTAAAAAGCCAAGCAACTGCTTATATTATCCTAGAGTATTTCGTGACATGCAAGGATCCAACATTTTATTATGCGCAAGGCTGAAATGTGAATGAGAGAGTTTACTGCTGGCAGAACTAGTGTTTATGTGTGAATTTTCTTGCTATCTGTGCCACAAGTGGCCAGTTAAGAGTTTCTGTCTTTCCTACGAATGTAAGGACTTCTAAATATCTGTGGCACAATATGAACCTATTAAAAGAAGACACGTATACAACATTATTTCTAAAGATATCTTAAAAATTATCTCACACCCTCCATTTCACTAGGCTGCCCTGGCAGAGAGCAGTTTACCTTTGCTAAGTAATCCAGGACTGATCAATAACGCATCCAGTGGCCTCCTGCAGGCCGTCCACGAAGACCTCAATGGCTCCCTGGACCACATGGACAGCAACGGGAACAGCAGTCCGGGCTGCTCACCTCAGCCGCACATGTAAGTGTGGTGACACTCCCCGAAGGGCAGGAGACACACACCCCTTGCTTCTGAAGGGTAGTATTCTTCAGAAGTTGTTAAAGGTGTAAAAGTAAAAACTACAACTGGAGTTAAATTGGACTGTGTTCATAGGATAAAACAGTATATCAAAATTACTTTAGGCATGTCTTATAAATTCTCCCAGAGGGCCTATAATTATTGTTCTATCAGTCCTCAACCAGTTCTCAGTACTACTAACATTCTCTTGGGCATCAGGCTGTGTCTAAGATGAATCTATGTCTTATGGGTCATTATCACAGTTTGGTTTGTATGGTGTAATAAGAATATCCATGATGGAATAAATTGTCATAATTTTTACTACAATTGCAGGTCTCTAAACCATTTATGAACTGTAGTGAAGACATTGCCCATTTTTATAAACCGTAAAATGCAAAGTTTAACTGTTACCCACAGTTTACATAGAAGCTAGTAAAGTGTAACTTTTTGCCTGTCTTATAAATCAGTATAATTACATATTCAACTTTAATTACTGGTGCGTCTGTATTGGCAAGGTTTATATGTTATATTTTATGCAAGACTACGATTCCTATTAATATTTAGCAGCTAACTATATCATTAATTACTCTAAAATCTTTCCCCTACCATCTTTTTAATGGAGCTGAGAGAGTAGAAGTATTAAAAATTGATGTATTGTGGATTTCAGAAACGTGTATGACACTTTTTTAAATGCCTGATCTTATTCAATAGTGTCAGCTATCAGTTGCTTGTTTACTAAGAAATATTGACCCTGTTAGAACTTAGACTTCTGGGGGAAAAATTAGAATCTGGATATTAAAGTGTACAAACCATTCAGTTGTTAGGACTAGTTGTAACTTATGTTCATACTTCTTTGAGTTAAAATCAGATTCTTCTAACTTCAGGTTAATGAAGTAGGATTAGTCCTTTCCCTCAGTCTTATTTTCTTCTTTCAATTTTTTGAATTAAATGTCTATCCAAAGACTGGGAAGAGAAATACAATTTTTCTATGTGGCCATGTGCTTTCATGAGATATTATTTTTGTTGACTTTCTACATTTTTTCTATCAGACATTCATGTCTGTACGATGACAAGCCTAATTGTTTTATGACACTCTTACTCTATCACCTTTGCAAGAAACACACGGTGAACATTAATGTGTCTCATCAGGTTCCAAACCATTACTTTTCCAAAATGGAAAAAATTTGTCTTTTGGAAGTGTCTTTAGATGTATTAAATAATACAAAAGAAGTAATAAAACTCCAAGTAGAAAGAACATGAATTTATGCTCTTGAGAGTAGCACTGTTCTAAAACAAGGAAAGTGAGCAATCATACAAAAGTTTTTATATCTCTGCTTTATCCTTTCGGCCGTGCCGTGGGTAGCTGGGTAGCTAGAGGCCTTTTACTTTCCACCGTTCTCTTGCTACTATGCTAATGCTCACTCCCTGTATAAAATGCTAAAACAATAAAACTGTAAAAAGTAAACAAGAGTCAGATCTTGTTTTTCTCCCTTAAAAAGAAAAACCCGGTCCAGAGAAATAAAAGCCATTGCTAAGTGTGTAAGCTGTTCTTACACCTTGCCTTGCCTTGCTCTTAGCAATTTTCAGAGGTTGTTACAAACCATATATGGAGGATATGCAAAGAAGAATTTTTTTAAGTGCAATTGTCCAATGCTAAAAATATTAACATAAAAAATTAATGATTTAATGAAAACATTTATTAAACATTATATTTTAGAACCTGAAATAATAATTGGGATAAATCATGACATTGTGGGGTTAGTGGTATTTTTCATTTAGCAATTGCTGTTTGAGATTTTTTTGTTGTATTATAAATTTAATTAGTTTAATCACAATATTTCAGAAAATAATAGTATGTGTAAAACAATATGAAATTGTGTATTTAATGCCTGATGTAACTGGTGCTGCAAATTTATAAAATTAAAATATTCTAGCCTAATATATCATACATTTTGAGCTCATATGAATTAGTGCCTAGGACAGTTGCTTATATTAAGCTTCGTGGATAAAAAGAGAATCTCTCTGCTATAGATTTCAGAATAGAGAAAAATTAGAGGAAGCTCAATTTTTGACTTTTTCTAAATTATATAAGCTAAAATCAAAATTTTAATTGTCTTGAAAAACTTGAGTCAATATCCATTCTTTGAATCCATTTCTCCTATGATTAACTCTGTGTGTTAGTGTCAAATCCTGATAGAATAGCACATCAGTCCTCCAGATATCAACTATCTAGTTTTAAGTTGCCTATACTGTAAAGAATCTTATGTTACTATGAGGCAAAGGAGAAATATTGATCTAATTCTCTCAGTTATAATTTGGTTGCAAGTAATTGAATGCAGTTCAAAATTCTTTGGAAATTAAACAGAAGTGAAGAAAAAGTTATGGACCATTTTGAAAGCATGTTTTTGTGTCCTGAAATGAATGCTGAGGACTTGTTTGAGAGAGGATTGGTTATGCCAATTACAGTTCCAGCGGTGGGCATTGGGCCCCAGGGTGTCTGAGCCTGGGCCCTGGTGCTGCGTTCAGTGTTCCACTCCCAGACTCAGCACCTTTGATACCAGCCCAGTGGGAACAAGCAGGTCACTTTCACAGTTCCTTCATCAGTTTTCTCAGCTGATAATGAGGTAAGTAATAATAATATCAACCACATAAGATTCTATTAAGTGAGTGCCTACAGCTTAATAATGGTGCCTTGTGTCTCTCATTGGATTATGTACCTAGGTACAGATTTCTTTTTCTTTTTTTTAATCTTTATTGGTACATTAAATATACACATCATGATTGCACTCCATAATGAAGATTTGTACCAGTATAAGACACAACTTAATTCTCATTTTTTCCCATAGCCCTACCCACCCTACCACCCCCCATATACATAAAATTTGTTTCCTTACTTTTTTGTTACAATCTCAACATTTTC
>PVIR01028894.1:0-21567 GCA_004026965.1 Petromus typicus | reverse complement strand
GTCTACGAATGGCTGTAGAGTCAGTGGTGTGAAGTGCACACAAGAAAGAGCCTTGCTAAACACGTGAATGAGTGTGATGTCTCCAGTCTGCATGTTTGCTCAGTCTTATCCTCTCCTGTGATACTCTTCTTTGCTTTCTTTGGCAGAGTCATGCTCAGCTTTAAACATACTGCTCCAGATATATTTTCCATCTAATCTCCCAAATGTCAGCTCATAAAGTGTTTCTCCCAAATATTTGATTTTTTTTCCTCTAATGCTTTTTTAGCCTTTAAAATACATTGTTTCATATTTCTAGCTAAATGTACAGGTGTAGGTCTTTTCTGTCAATATGATTGTAACTTTCTCAGGGGAGTCATTGTAACCTTTAATGTATATCGTTTCAAATATTATGCCCATGTTAGATACTAAGGAAATGTTTATAATTAGTATTTACTCTTAGATGATCTGAGTTGTTTCAAATTGAAAAGAAACACATGAGAGATTGAATGCAAAGAGTGCTGTTGGAGGAAACAAATCAGAACAGAGTGTAGGTATTATTTTTAAAATGTACTTTACAGTTGTTGGAACTGCAGGTGAGGAAGGAAGGACATCAAGGATCTCATAAAGAAGTATTACTGGCAAAAATCAGTGGAAAAGCTTTACATAGGTTTTACAATTATAGACTAACATTTCTCCCAGTGTAATGAATATGTTATATCTTTTTTAAAAAAAAAATTGGGGTGAGACAGTGAAAATTCATGATAGATTTTCAGTTAGTTAAGAATGAAGAAAAAAGTATTGAACAGTTGAAAGTTCTTAGTATTGGAATTAGAATGTGATTTCTGAGCATCTTTTCTGTTTTTCTTGGTACCAGGGATCAAACTTAAAACCATTGAGCTAAATCCCCAGCCCCACTAAGCATCTTGTAACTCTTAAAGTAGTTATACCGATTGTCAGATCTGACTGGACTCTGTGCAAGAGGATCAGTTATAAATGATGTAAACTGAAATAGAGCCATTTCTAATCAGAGAAAATAAATATTAATATTAGTTAAATGACAGGTAATCTTTAGAAATTAGTTTCCATCGTATATTATATAGAGGTTAATCGTCACATTGATGGTTTTTGCTTTTTTTTTTTTTTTTTTTGGCTGAAAATTTGGACAGAGTTTTGTAGCATTTTAGTGATGTGCCTTAGTTTTAACTGTCTGGCAGAACTTTAACTGTGGAAAGAGTGATAAAAGTGCCCTTGGTACAAGGCCATGAACTTGTTCTTTTTGTATCTGCCCTGAATCTCTAGTTGTCGATGGGACTGGGGATTGGGTTTTAGAAACAAAGTATTGAAGAGTCTAAACCACAGCTTGACTAGATTAATGAAAACAGTATTCATGCAACCTGTAGTTTCTTGAGTTTTTTTAGAATTCCAAGATTCTAGTAAGAAATTTAGGGTCATAAATTCAAATGTCTATCTTGCAAAACAGAAACATGGGCATCTTTTTAGTGTTTTCATCGTCTGCCTTTTTTGTCAGTATAATTTCCCTCACTTGCTATCTCTGCTAACCTCCAGTGATCCAGTTACTCCCTGAATTTAGTGAAGGGGATTTGTTAGGGTAATCTGTTTAATTTTCAAGCAGCTGTAGCTAAAATGTTAAATTTAACTTAATGATTATACTTCTGTCACTGGAGTTTCAGAACAAATCTAATCTCTCTTCCATATGAACTCTTCAGGGAGTGTAATCATGATGCCCTAAATCTGTTGAAGAGAGAATGAACCTATTTCATTTTGCAAAGATTTTCATGGAAAATTAGCACGTATTTCTCTTCCACAGTCTTTGACACACAGTAAGCAGAAAACTTTCAAGTGAAATATTTTATTAGGTAATGATACAAAGTAAGGTTTATTTAAAATTGACCTTTCTTTTATGAAAGAAACAAGATCTAATATTATTGGTGATAAAACTGAGTAACTGAAATTCATTTTATAATGTCCATTGTAAAAGCTATAACTATAATATTTCTTTCTAGGTAATGATCAATAATGGCTTTACACCAGATAAAAATGATTATGAATTTTGTGCTGAAGTGAAAAATATGATTATCCCCACACAAGGACATTTTGGAATATCCGCTGCAACAGGAGGTCTTGCAGGTAAATCATGCTGTGCTTTCATACTGGAAGTTTGTAATTGAGTTTTATTGGAGATTGCTTATTCTGGAGATACGTAGACTTGTTTACATTTAATCTTTAAGGATAGATGATGGTTTTGTTTTGGGTTTTTTTTTTTGTGGTCCCGAGGATTGAACTCAGGTCCTGGTGCTTTCAAGGTAGGCACAGTACCACTTGAGCTAAATCCCCTGTCGACATTTAACCTCTAAAGACTATTTGGAGCAAAAATACCATAATCTTTTTTCTGTTGGGACTGCTAATTTTTTACTTACACTGTTCTATATGTATACAGTTAGCTGGGATTGTGTAAAACAAGTATTTAAACTCTAGCATTGGTTCTGAGGCTATTTTATAGAGGAGAGAAGTTGAGGCTATCAAAGGTTCATTGTCTTAGGATCTTGAGAGCTGTTAAAACACATGAAAATGGAATTTGCGACATAAGGAAATGTATTTGAGGATTGAATTCTAAACAAATACAGTTCCTATTTTTTCTGCGTATGTGATAAATGAAGTTATTCCACATTAATATGATTTTGTGTTTATGTGGTACATTGTAGTTTTAAGTTCTATCCAGTATATGTTCTGTATAACCCAGGAAGTGACAAAAGAGATACTTCCTTATTTTTAGATGAGTTTGCCAAATCTTAGATGAAAGGAGTTTTTTAATATCACATGACCAGTAATGTTCATCCCAAGGACAGTTTTGGTGGGGTATCTGATTTTGCTCTTTTATACCACATGATGTATCCTCACGTTACCCAGCCTACCCTACAGTGTTACAGTTTTCTGTTTAATCTGTCTACATCTCTGGATCTCTGTGACAGTGACAGAAAACATGAAGATTGCTCCTCACTTAAAATTAATTTCCCTTTGCTCTAAAATAGTCAGGACTGGAATTTCAGTTCAGTTAGTGTTTTAAGGATTGATCTGATTAAAGAGCTTGAAATTAATATTTTTATGATTTTTAGGTAAAATAAAACTTCATGTCTAACTTCATGTCTTCCAACTGAGGAAAACATATAGGAAAGGGAAAAAGTAGTAATGTGTTGTAAGAAAGTTTCAGAGTCAGATAGGTATAGGAAATATATGAACAGGATTTTGTCTTATTTGTTAGGACATTTTCCATAAGTGAGACTTTCGAGAAATATGGGAAGATCTTGGTGCCAGGATTGGGCATTTGGACTCCTTTTGACTGTTTGTTTTTTCTTATCTGACATTTATTAAACATCTATAACATGTTAAACATTGCTAAATGTTGTGTGTTATGACATAAGAAAGTAAATATAGATTAAAATGTAAAACCAGATCAGTTTTTATCTCTGCATTCATAGAGTACTACTGTTCATTTAGAAGTTAATTTTATTATTGTTTTAGAACAATAAATATCTGTATCACAGCTATTATAGAACCTTTTCAGACTTCTTTTTTAATTTGTAGATGACCACGATGTTCTCTCTTTTCTGACTTTCCAATTGACTGAGCCTGGAAAAGAGCCAGTAAGTATGCCCTTTTTTTTTCCTAAAAAGTTTATTTGTTGCCCTGTGAATGAAAATTCAGGAGACTGACCTTGGTTGAATCTTACTTTTCCTTGATACTATTGTGTGATCTTATCCAAATTCCTGAACCTCAAATTTGTCATTTCTTCATCGATAAAACAGATTTGTCCTAGAAACTCACTTATAGCAAATAGCTCCTAAAGGATAATAGTTACTATTTTTGTTGTTGTCCTCAGTAATAAGCATAAATTGGCTGTGATTTATTCACCCATCATCCAGATCAGTAAGAAATATCTTTTTGTGTTATGCTTTCAGCTAGTAGTAAAAAACATGAGAAAATAATATATTGAATATATATTGAACTACCTTACTGATTCTCTTTTTTCATCAATTCTTAAACTTTAAAAAAGCCTACACCAGATAAAGAAATTTCAGAAAAAGAAAAAGAAAAGTATCAGGAGGAATTTGAGCACTATCAACAAGAATTGGACAAAAAAAAAGAGGAGTTCCAGAAGGAGCATCCCGACCTCCAAGGGCAGCCTGGTGAGTTGTAATGAGGCTGGCATTGGTCCTGCAGCAGCAGTTGTGTATTGGTTGCTGGTGTCTGCGTGTTACTGGTCTCATCTCTTTATCTGAACTGGCACGTTCCAAGTAGTTTCTGGAAACAGCTAACGAATCTTCAGTCCCTAAGGATCTGGAGTCCTATGGAGTGAGCATGTAGCTTACTTACTGACACGTGACTAAAGGCTGTTGTGGTTAGGTGCATAAATGGTGAAGGTCATGGATTTTGTTTACTGTGTTTTCCTAACTGGAGAAAAGCTGAAACTGTGTTGCCTAATAGTGAAGGGTGAGTATTTGCTGAGTAAAATCATGCAAAGTTTGTCTTCTTTTAGTGATTCATTTGTCTTAGTAACAGAGAGATAATACTTCAGGACTATCAAAACTGTTGCAAATAGTATAAAGTTGTCTCCTTTTGGTACTAACAGAATCCTGGATTTTAATAACTGAAAATTTAAAAATAATAGCCTAAGCCAGTGTAATTAAGATTTCAAGCATCATAATGTTAAAAAATAGAGCATATTATGACCAAATAATGTGACATAATAGTATGTGCTAGTTTTTATTATTTGGATTATTTTCCATCAGCATAATATAGCCTGTTCTAGCATTTGAATGCTCTACTATGGAGTTTCACAGTGATCACAACAAAATGATGCAGTGTTAGTGAAGGTAAAAATGAAATGTAGATTTCTTTTCTTGAATTTGTTGGTAACGTGATGATGTATGATTTATGAGTATCCTGAAGTAATTGCAGTCTAAGTATATGATGAGTATAGTTGGTGAATTTTAACAAATGTGGACAATCACATAACCATGCCCCGGGGCAGTTGCATGACATGTTTTTTACCCAGAAAGATTCTTGCGCCTCCTCTAAGTCAAAGCCCCTCACCACAGACTTTAGCACCATTTTAATTTTTGTCACTCTCAATTAATTTTGCCTGGTCGTACAAATAGAATTACACAGTATATATGGAAGAGAAAATCATTTTAAGTGAGAATTTTCATTAGAATTGTTCGAATACTTTCATATACATTAATTTATAAGTGTTCATCTATTAAAGATGCCAAAACCAGTAGTGATTTAATCACGATTGAATTAATGACCTATATGTTTACTATTTGAGAACTTGTACCACCAGTTTAGTAATGTTCTAATATTGGTATATGTTAACTCTTTGGTCAGTAAAAGGTATTTCCAAAACCACATAGGTGTAGATGATTCTAATATTTTTCATTTCTAATTACTTCTCAGCTGATGAAATATTTGAGAGTGTAGGAGATCGCGAGCTAAGACAAATCTTTGAAGGGCAGAATCGTATTCATCTTGAGATCAAGCAGCTGAACCGACAGTTGGACATGATTCTTGATGAACAGAGAAGATACGTCTCTTCTTTGACAGAAGAGATTTCTAAAAGAGGAGCAGGGATTCCAGGGCAGCACGGGCAAGTGAGTTTGCAAAGTACAGATATATCCTGGTTAGCCTGTGAGGGTGGGGAGAGAAAAATGCTACTGTGCTCCGCACTCCCACAGACTGCAGATTAATAAGCTGGCTGGTTGCTCTTCTTCTAGATCACTCAGCAGGAGGTAGACACAGTTGTGAAAACTCAGCATGAGATTCTGAGACAAGTAAATGAAATGAAGTAAGTATGTACAAGTAATGTATCAGTGTTATGTGCTATCTTTTTCCTAAAGAAAGGTATGCATGCACTTTAGTAAGATTCCTTCCTGGTAAGAATCATGTCTAATCGGGCTAAGAATTTAGTTCAGTGTTTCTGGTACCTGCGTCATGAGCTCAAGGTCCAAGTTCAGTCCTTGGTTCCAAAAAAATAAAAACAGAATTACTATGTTCTAGATTCATTTTCTAAATAGGGGAATATAAGTACAGGAGCTTATTTTTGGAAAGTACAAATAATCTAAAATTTTTAATCATCTTCAGCTGGAAAATACTTTTGTTTCTTATAAAAAATGTAGTTTTGCCATAGTTATTTGATTGAGCTAAGTGTATACTTACATTTATACAACATAGAAAGATTAGGAGATAATGACCTCTTTTTCATTCCTGTCTTGTGTCCTGAGACTGGATAAAGGAATTGGAGCAGTGATGAGGTGTTATTTCCTTGAAACGTTGAATGGTAAATTTCTACTAAGAATGACTCACTTCTGTAGATAACTAGCATCTCTCAAGGCCTGGAAAACAGAAAACAAACGAAAATGTCGTGTTTCTATAGCTAATACTATAGAGCATGGTCTCATCTGATAATAATCCTACCTCCTTCTTTTCAAGACTTGTAGCATGCCATTCATTCTTGATGTCTTTTGGCCTCTGCTTCTGTTTGTGTTCTTTATTTATTGCCCTTTTTTATGTTATCTTTTAAAAAGTAGTTTTCTTTAAGCTTAAGGCCAGCCCTCTTTTTATTAAATCTATTCCCTAAACTATGTCCCTTTCTACCACAGTTCCACCCCCATTGGCCCAGTAAGATATTCAGTCTTTGTATATTACAAAAGACATTTCTATGTAAACAAGTTCATGCTTCTAGGAGGCAGTATTCTTAAATGCAGATATGTGAGAAAGTTATTTCATCTGGGTGGTTTTAATCTTGCTAAGTATTTTAGGTACTGTATATCAAAGTGTAATCTATCAGTGTTTTAGTAAAAAAAAAAGCTAGATTCCCATGTATTTTCTTGAGCACACGTGCCACTGAAAGAAATACATGAGTTGATTCAAAAAGTACTTTAGATGCTTGCAGCTAGCTGGTCATAAAATATCTTTGTTCATAAAAGTCAAATACAATTTTTTAAAACTTAGTGTTCAGCCTGACATAATGGTACCATCTCAAATTAACTGTAAGATCTGAGTCTCCCTTTTCCTTCCAATGAAACCCTTTTTAAACTAAATTGTATGCCAAGGAAATAAGTGAGAAAGGTTTCTATTAATTCACATTGAACAGTAATTATTGAAGGCATTAGTAGGAAATCAGAGGTATGAATGAGGACCTTATAATCCTTGCATACAAATACAAAATAGTAAGGTGAAGGGTAGCAGTTGCCTTAGACAGTAAAAGAAAGTTGGAGAGGAAAGGTAGTGTTTGAGCTGAGGATTACACAGATTAGGGGAGAGAATGACTAGAAAAAGCGTCAGGAAGCCAGAAGCTTAAAGGTGAAGGGTGGTTTCAGCAACTGGTGAGAGCTAAGACAGTTGAAAGAGAGCAGTGTATCAGAAAGGTAAATAGCAAACAGATTATGAAAAGCCTTTAAAAGAGTTTTATGACTTTTTGAACATACGCAGAAGTAGGAAGAATGGTGTAGTGAACCTCTGTGTTCCAGCAGTCAACTTCAGCAGTGAGGCAAGTTTTGCCAGTCTAACTTTTATTTTATCTGCCTCACAAAAGTCCTGACTTGAAGATAATTCATAGTATAAATGAATGATTTGCCACTAATACAGCTTCCTCAGCGCTCCTAGGTAAAATAACTCGATATTTTCAGGTAAGTTGACATTCATATTCCTTTATTAATAAATAAAACTGTCATTTCTGCCATTATTAAAGAAAATATCTTTTTTTATATTTGTAATTGTACTTTCAGACTCATATTTAAAGGTCACGTTCAGTAATAGAGCTCTTTATTTACATCTGAAAAATAGAATCATGTCTTGCATGAAGACTATTCTAAAGTCAATATGTAAGTTAAAATGCTGCGTAAGATTAGAATTACCCTTCAAAAAGGTATCACGTTGGAGATTGTCCTGCTTACCTCAGTATACCAAACAACCAGTTTTTCCTTCAAACAGTGTATGGAACTGATAGATACTTCCTTCATTGGCTTCCATATGGGCCATCAGAGAGAACAACAGGGAAAAACAGACACAGTTACACTTGGTGTTTGCAGCTTTCAAGATGTCTTAGATTCTGTGATTTGTCAGGAGTATGCACAAAACTTGGAGAAGTTGTACTCATAGTTATGGTTTAGTACAGTGAAAAGATGCAAAGTAAAGGCAGCAGAGAAAAGGGAACATAGGTAGATTCGAGGAAGAAGCAGGAGCAAGCTATTTGCTAGCTATTTGCTAGCTATTTTCACAGTGTATTTCTTCTGTAGTTTTCCTCCAGGTTCTGATCTGATACATTCTTGCTGTTTTGTTACTTTTGTTTGCCATCAGTCAAGGTTTATGTGTTTGGTTTTAATCTTTCATATTCTTTTTCTTTCTTTTTTGTATGGGAGAATTGAACTCAAGACTGTGCTTGCCAAGCCAGCACAGCACTGCGGAGCCAAATCCCCAGTGACCTTTCATATTCTTTAGGTGTTTTCTTCCACTGGTCTCAGATAGTTCAGATGATCTTCACCTTAGCATGGTTCATCCTAACAAGTTTTCAACTCTACTGTGGTATGAAAGTGATGTACATTCAATAGAAACCATACTTTTAATTTTAAATTTTGCTATTTTCCTGGGTAAATAATATGGATATAATGATGCCTTGTGATACTGGGCAGTGTCATCCAACCACAGATTCCAGTCAACCCAGGTGCACAATGCTACTAACCAGGGAAACTCACCCACAAGTTGGTGTCTAGGATTATTGTTAGTCTAGAGCACCCAGGTGAGTGACCTTAATTACTCAGTCCACAATCCCAGGAAATCAATCTCACAAAGTCCCCAGGCAAACAGAAACAGAGATGCTAATAAATCACAGTGTTTGCATAAACTAGTCAAGGGCCAGTCCTGAAAACCTTTGGAATGCACAGGGTTCAGACAGCCCAGGTCTGCAGAGTTAATACTTTACAGTATTGAACACTTGGGACAATTTCTGTTAACTACGTTGGAAGTGTCATCCATTATATTACTCAGTATCCACTTACATTGTTGATTTTAATACAGTATTTAGCAGTACTTATAGTATTTACTAGTACTCTATGTGGTTATTTTTAGGTAACTTTTAGTAAAAAATAAAAGTATAATGTTAAATTATAATTTTACAAATTATTTTTCAGTTTTGAAGAAAATGTAATTTTTAAATAATTCTTTATTCTTTTAGTGATCTAATATGTTGGGCTTAAAAGAGTGTTAACTTTTTGATATATATGGGTGAGAGAACTCATTGTTACAGTGATGTTGTATAAAAGGATTTTGTTGCAGGAATTCCATGAGTGAAACTGTCAGGCTGGTCAGTGGCATACAGCACCCAGGCTCTGCAGGAGGCGCATACGAAACAACACAGCACTTCATGGACATCAAGGAGCACCTGCACGTAGTAAAGAGGGACATAGACACCTTAGTGCAGCGAAACATGGTACCGTCATTCCCTTCTCTTATAACCATAGCATTCTATAAAGGAAGAGCCTGTATTCAGCTTTACCGTCCAAGCTGAAAATAATTTTAACACTTTCCTTAGTGCTAACGCTCATTTTTAATGTTCAGAGTAATAGAATTATTCCAGATGTCCGTATGTGTTCGCTTTCTAGTTGCAGATTTTATGGCAGTTCACCCTGAAGGGCATGGTGAAGGAGTTTTATATGGAGGATTTATGTCATCATTCAATGAAAATATTTTCTGCTTCTTCTTTTAATATCCTCTCTGATTCATGTTTTGTTTTGTTTTCTTTTTTTTTAGTTTTTGAGTCAGGGTCTTACTATGTAGTCAGGGTTGGCCTTGAACTTACTCTGTAGCCCAGGCTGGCCTCAAACTCAGGGCAGTCGCCTGCCTCAGCCTTCAGAACATTGAGATTATAGGCCAGCACTACCACACCTGGCTAATCCGTGTTTTCACGGTGTATTTCTTCTGTAGTTTTCCTCCAGGTTCTGATCTGATACATTCTTGCTGTTTTGTTACTTTTGTTTGCCATCAGTCAAGGTTTATGTGTTTGGTTTTAATCTTTCGTATTCTTTTTCTTTCTTTTTTGTACGGGGAAATTGAACTCAAGACTGTGCTTGCCAGGCCAGCACGGCACTGCGGAGCCAAATCCCCAGTGACCTTTCATATTCTTTAGGGTATATGTTAAATTAGCATTAATAATAAATTGATTTTCCTAAGGCCATTAGCTAGTAAGTGGTGGGGGGAAAATTTAACTCATCGACTTGTAATTCTGCTTCCTTAGTATTCTTGGACGCTACTATTTACTGATTGCAGTACTGGGGCTTGAACACAGGAGTGTTCTACCACTGAGTTATATCTCCAGTCCTTTTTGTTTATTTTTGTTGCATCTTGTTAGTACAGAATAATGAGAGTCACGATGGTGTATTGGTACACGAAGATGGCATTTTGACTATTTTCTTCTTTACTAAACCCCTCTTCTTTCTCTTTTCCCTCTCCTAATTCCCTAGAATACTGCCTTCAACTTTCCTCTTCTCTCTCCTTTCTTGCTATATTTATTTTTAGATTTCTCACTTTTAAAAAAGCATGCGATATTTTCAGCACTCTGAGATTGATTTACTTTGTTTAACATAATGAACTCCGGTTCCATCTGTTCTGCAGTGACATGATTCCATAATCTCACATTTTCTTTAACTATTCATCTGTGGGCATCTGGACTTGCTTCCACTGCTAAACTGTTGTGAGTTGAACCACTGTAAATATGGGAATGCATATATCACTGTAGTATGCTATTTTTAATTCTTTTGAGAACATATAGAACTGGAATTGCTGAATCAAGTGGTGTATCTATTTTTTTTTTTTTTTTTTGAGGAATCACCATGCTGGTTTTTATAGAAGTTATACGTACATCCCCACCAGGGGTATAAGAAAATTTCTTTTTCCCTGCATTATCACTCATTGTTTTTTATATTCATTCAAATAGCCATTCTGACTGGAGTGAGAATCTCAGTATGTTTTGATTTACATTTTCTTAATGGCTGAGGATGTTAAACATTTCTTCCTATACTTACTGGTCATTTGTATTTCTTCCTTTGAGAATTCTTTATTAAGTTCATGTGTCTTTTTATCGTTTGGACTATTTGTTTTATTGTGCTTATTTTTGGTTTTTTAAAGATTCTCTATATAGTCTAAATTTTAATCTTCTATCAGAAGAATAGCTAATAAAAGATTTTCTCCTTTAAATTATTCATTCTGTTGATTGCTTCCTTGCTGTACAGAACCTTCTGAATTTGATATAGTCCCATTTGTTGGTTCTTTATATTAGTTCCTGTATTATTGGAGTCCTATTTAGGAAGTCTTTGGTTTTTAAAAAGTTTCCAGTCTCATATTCAGATCCTTGATTCATTTTGATCAGATTTCAGTACAGGGCAAGAGATAAAGATCTAGTTTCAGTCTTTTGCATGTATAAATATCTAGTTTTCCCAGCACCATTTGTTGAAGATGTTACCTTTTTCTAACATATTTCCATCCTCTTTATCAAAAATCAGATGATATAATTACAGGGATTTGTTTTTGTGTCTTCTATTCCATCAGTTTACCTGTCTGTTTTTATACCAGTAGTATACTGGTTTAGTTGTATGACTTTACAGTATGATTTCAAATTAGGTATTGTGGTTCCTTCAGCTTTACTGCTTTTACACAGGACTGCTTTGGCTATTCTAGATCTTTTGTGCTTCTATACAAATTTTAGGATGATTTTTCATAGTTGTATGAGAATGTTTGTAGTGTTTTACTAGGGATTGCATTGAATCACAGATCATTTTTTTGGTAGAAATATGGCCATTTGGACAAAACTGATTCTGCCAATTATTGAACTAGACATGTCTTTGTATTTTTTGATGTTGTCTTCAGTTTCTTTATTCAGTGTTCTGCCATTTTCATTATAGACTTCTTTCACATTTTTGGTTAGGCTGATGCTCAGTGTTACAGTTTTTATCTGTCTGTCAAAAGCCTCATGCCCTCATAGGTGAGACTTTTAGAAGGTGATTGGATTATCAGAATGTGTAGCTGGCTCTCTCTGAGGAGGTTGGGTCTTGTTAGGAAAGACAGGCCCCTGGTGGTATGACCTGGAAAGGTTTCTGTCTCTCCTTGGTTCCTGTTTGTGCTCTCCGCGCATCCTCACTACCATGCCTGAGCAGCTCTCCTCATCTCTGCTCTGCCATGTGCCTCTGCCATCCCATCTTGGCTTGCAGCCAGTCGACTGCGGACTGAAACATGAGCCAAAAAAAAAAAAAAAAACTGTCCTATAGTCGTGGGCATAATGATTGCAAATGGAGCTGTTTTCCTTATTTCTTTCTCAGCAGGTTTGTCATAGATATATAAGAAAACTATTAACTTATGTATCCTTCTGCTTTGCTGAATTTGTTTATCAGGTCGAAGAATTTCTGGGTAAAGTTTTTCAAGTCTTCTATGTAAAGAATTTTATGTTGCTTGCAAATAAGGATAATTTGAATTCTTCCTTTCCTATTTGTATCCTTTTTATTTCTTGTTCTTGCCTAATTCCCCTAAAGGTAGAAGTACTGTATTGAACAGGAAAGGTAAGAGGGGACACGCTTTCTCATTCCTGATTTTAGAAGAATATTTTCAATGATTCTCTGTTAACAATATGATGTTGGCTGTAGGTTTGTTACGTATGTATAGCTTTTATCAATTGGAGAAAAAATGCTTCTATAGCTATTTTCTTTAGGGTTTTTAATGTGAAGCAGTATTGAATTTTGTTGAAGCATTTTTCTCTATCGAGATAATCATAAGGTTTTCATACTTGGTTTTATTTATGTGCCTTTTTCTTTTTTTTAACATGATCAATACATTAGGATGAAACGAACTTGGTCATGATGTATGATTTTTTAGTAAGTTGTTGAATTCTGTTTGCAAGAATCATATTGAATTCATTTATGTTCATCGAGGATATTAATCTGTAGTTTTGTGCTTTTTTTAAAACTACTTTGCTATCAGGGTAATCTGTGCTTTATTGAAGAATTTGAAAGCATTCCTTTCCTTTCTATTACCTGGAAAAGTTTGAGAAACATTGGTGTTAGTTCTTGTTTAAAAGTCTGATAAGACTCTGCGGTACATCTAGTAGGTGCTGGGCTTTTTTTCACTGGAGGGTTTATATTTATTGTTTCAATCTTGTTGCTTATTATTGATTTGTTTAGGTTTTTATGTCCTCAATTTTAAAAGGTCATATGTCTAAGAATTTATTCATTTCTTTTTGATTCTCCATTTAATTGGAATAGAAATTTTCTTGCGATCTTACCTTTTCATTTAAAATTTTATTAATTTAAATAGTCTGACACGTTTTGGTAAATTTGAATAAGGGTTTATCAATCTCATTTATCTCTTCAAAGAACCAGCTCTTTGATTCATTGATCCTTTTTGTTATTCTTTTAGTCTCTATTTCATTCATTTCTGCTCTGATCTTTATTATTTTTTCCTGCTACTTTACCTTGTTTGGTTTTTTTGGGGGGGCATCTTAAGATGCATCATTAGTTATTTGAAATTACTTTGTTTTTCTGATACAGGCTCTCAGGAGTACATAATGAATAAGTTCAATATACCACTCTCAGATCTGATATATTTATTTTTAAAGATTTCTGAATTTTTTTATTAGTATATGTATTAGTACATTTGATTCTAGGAATTTTTAAACTTCTCAATATCTTTGATGGCCCTCCCTGTTCATCATTCAACAAGGTCCTATTCAATTTCCATGGTTATTCAGTTTCCATGTATAGAGTCTCTTCTGATTTCTATTTTCAGTTCTTTGTGATCTGATAGGATACGTGAGATTATTTCAGGGTTTTGTTTTTTTTTGTAAGCCTTCATGATCTAATATATAGCCTAGTTTGGAATAAGTTCCATAGGCTGATGAAAAAATTATGTATTTTGTTGTTGGATTAAATATTCTGTAGAAGTGTTCAGTCCACTTGTTCCATAGTATAATTTAACTTCGTTGTTTCTTTGTTGATTATTGGGGGAGGGGGCCTGTTCTATGATTGACCTAGTTCTGAGAATGGTATGTTGAACTCATTCATTATGATTGTGTTGGGATCTTTCTGACCCGTAATGTCAAGTCATATTTATGAAATTGGGTACAGTGATGTTTGATGCATATGTATTTACAACTGTTAGCTCTTACTGATGAATTGTTTTCCTACCAAGATGTAGTAGTCTTTGTCTCTTTTTACTGATTACAGTTTGATGTCTACTTTGTTGCTTATAAATAAACATTGTTGCTTACTTTTGAGCTCCAGTTGCCTGGAGTATCACTTTCTATTCTTTCAGAGTGTAAGTCTTTGTAGCTGAAGTGTGTTTACTGTTGGCAGTGTGTAATTGAGTCGTTTTTGATTCAGTCTTTGTATTTTTATTGAAGAATCAAGACATTAATTAGGTTTTCTATTTAACGAATTGGAAGTTTATTTTTAGGATTTGTTTGATTATTTTTCAGAACCCACATCTCTACCAATCTTTCATATTATAATTATCTTCCTAAATTTATTCAGCTGTATCTTCCAAAAATCCCACTGGTAATTTTATAGACTTATTCTTTCAGCTACTTTATTTGTATCTTCTTTGATTTCATTGATTAGCTATCTTTTTTTTTTAATTCTTTGGAAGCTTGTCCACTTAAATACCTATGAAATCAGTTTAGAGAAGTTAGGAATTTTTGGAGGTATTTTATTGCCTTGTCTTTTCACTACTCTTGTGTTTTTGTGTTGGAGTTTGAAGATCAGGTAGGCTAGCAGTCTCCTGAATTGTGTAGAGATCATTGTGATATTTCCTAGGTTGTGGGTATTTGCAAATGCCTTTTTAAACTGTATTTCTAGTATACAATTTGAATATGTAATTTTTTGTAAATATGAATGACTTCATAGTTTTCTTACTGACCACAACATCTTTAAAACATTATTTAGTTCTTTGAAGTTATTTTTCTCCAGCTTTGCCATTGTTTGACTGGCAAATATTTATGTACTAAAGAACTTTGCCCAAATAGATGTAACCATATTAAGAACAACTAATCTTAGAAGCTGTATATGTCTAGATACTTAGTTGGAAATTTATTGTCTTACCTAGAATACTTTTGGGATTGAAAAGATATAAGTAGTATACCAGTATAGCAAATGTGAACTGAAAATGTACAGGGGAATTGTACTATTGAACTATGATGGCCATAACCTCTAGAATCTTCAAGGATATTAAAATAATCATCCATAAGGAAGATAGGCATCAGATGGCAGTAACTATTCAGGGACAAGGTAACATGTCAACTACTCTTTTAAAAATTTATTTTTAAATTAAAAATCTAAAATGTAAAAGATAAAGGGATAGAAAATATTAGAGAGGATATAAAGGAAAACACTTGCTGATGTAGTAAAACATGAGTTTTACAAACTTTCACCTTTATGTCTTTTTTTCCATACTACTGATTTGACTGATCATAACAGAAGGTTCTCTTGCCTTTCAGCCATCCAATGACAAAACAAAATGTCCAGAACTACCACCATTTCCATCATGTTTGTCTACAATCCACTTTGTTATATTTGTAGTGGTACAAACAGTGTTATTCATTGGTTATATCATGTATAGGTAAGTCTTTTGATAAGATTTGATATAATATTTTTCTTTATCTGTTCAGTTTGAAATATCTAAGTAATATATGGCCACAATAGAAATTTTCATAAATTATATTCAATTCATATTGGGAGTTTATGTGTGGAATATATGCTTGCCTTAGTATAGTTTATACCTCAAAAGGCTTTGATATTTTATTGTTAAACAATCCTATTTCTTTATAAAGCTAAGTATATAGAACTTCTTTCAATTTTTCTTCCTTTGTTTAGGACTCAACAAGAAGCAGCTGCCAAAAAATTCTTTTGACCACCATTTTCATATGTATCCATCATGTATGTATGTACAAAATATCTTTTTGAGGGAATTTAAGTATTTAAATTGCTTCATAGTCTAAATTATTAAGTTTTGTATAAAAACTGTTGAAACGTTGATTTTCAGTGAGAATAAACATTAAAACAAAGAAAACTACATGTAACTTTGTTGATAGTACATAAACTTGTTTAAATTTCAGTCCATACATTACAAAAGAATACTGACAAGTTAGGAGCTTAAATAACAGAAAACAAGGGACATCTCCTGGATATGAGTGCTACCCTAGGTCTCCGATATTAGAGGCTTCTTTATTTAGCATAAATACATTTGCCTTCTTATTTCCCAGGATATGAGGTCAAATTAAGTACTCTGTTCTGTGTATTTTGTAACTGAAATCTTTATTTAGGGCTCAGAACTTCCTAATTTAAGACCAGTCCTGTAGTCCTTTACTCTTAATACAAGTCCTTCTGGAATGAGAATATTTTTTCTGAGAGCTGTAGTATGCAGATAATAGGCTTCAAAATGTTTGATGAAATGTTTTATCTCTCTAATTGCCAATGCTGTATTTCACCCTTAAACAAAATTTTGGGGAGGAGGAATTAAGAACTGATTTTTACCTAAGAAAGCAGGTATTTTACTTGGGAATATCTTTGTTTCATTAAGGCCCATAGTTTTAATTGTCTTCATTCCAATTTGATATCAGATAATATAACTCTTGGGTCCTTAGCAACTGCTAACTAAACCAAGGTTGTTGCTTTAGCTCTTGGTACTTTTTTTTTTAGCTTTTAAGCCTAATACAATATTAATATTTTTATTTTAAGGACTTTATTTCTCCCATCTTGTCCAGACTGTCATGAAGCTCAGATTGTATGTCCTGAAGATATTTTCAATTCACAAAACCTACCTACTCCATTTTGATTTATATTACTCCATGTAACCCAGGACTTTTAACTAATTGTGTACCCTTTTAAATCAAGGAGGTTGTTTACGAAGCAGTTTTAAGATTTTTGAAGGGAAAATTTGACAGATACAGTCTATACTTCCTTATACATACATATCCCTAATTTCCTCCTTGTAATGCTGGAACTAAGAATGCTATGGAGAACTTGTTAGTATATTTAACCATGAAATGTTAAGAGTGGGAAGGAAATTTCATAGTCTTGTACATAGTTCTAGGTATTAGAGAAACCATCTGTAAATGACATTTTAAAATACAAGTTTCATTTTTGCTGACACAATTCACATAGACTTTCTTTTCCTGGCTTGTCTTTCATTTGTTGTATGATCCAGGTTGATACTATTTTTAAAGATAGTACTGTTGAATTCTCCCAAGCATTCCTAATTTTGCTCTCAAAATGTCATTTATAAATTGGGCTAGTGACCCAAAATTTATATAAAAACTTAATAGATGACTGCCTTGTAATAGAACCTAGCTAGAATTGTGTGTCCAGTCTGATTCTGCTTTTATGTTAGCTTTAATCCTAAAACTATGAAAGAGGATATACTAACGAGTCACTTTACTTCGGTCACTTCAGCATATGAAGCTGCTCTGTTCACATTTGCCTTTGTAGCGTTAACATTTTGAACTTCATGTTTCAGAGACATGACAGAATTTACTCATGTTTCATGAAAAATATTAATACCTTCAGAAGAATGTTTAAATTGTAGACTATGAAACTTGGGAAATCTTCTTGAGATAAAAGGCAGCCAAATCCAGTATTATAAAGTCCATGGTCACGTGTGGCTGAACATTAAACGAATACCAGATCTGTAAAATATACATTTTTTTCAGGCTAAAATGCACGGGAAGTTGTTGGGATCATTCCTAAGTGGAGATGACTGTTATGAAAGATAATGAGCATGAATTTCTTCTCTTTTTTTTCTTTTACCAATGAATTTAATTTGCTTGAAAATCACTCAGTAAAATAGTTTAGATTGTTTATCTTCTTTGAGGTGTACTTACTTTCCTCAAAATCAATGACTGAATAGCTTGTTCCAGAACAGAAATGTTTGCTCTGTGGAAAAATCAGTCACTGCCAGAATTCTTTCATTTCTCTACTATTTTGTATAATTAAATTTATTCACTTCTCTCACACCAGCAGGTATTTTACAGGTGCCTTGGATTAAAACAAAATTTATTTTAAATTTTTAATGTAAGTCATTGTGTTTATAATGCCACTTTTAAAAAGAAAATGCAATTACATAATGTCTAATGCTCTTATTTAATGTACCTGTTTGTATTCTAATGATTTGAATATTTTATCCAGCTTGAAACTTTACTATGATGTCACAAAGAATAACCAATGATTTTGTTATGTACTAAAGACATATCAGTGTTTCTCACAGCATGATCTGTGGGCCACATGGGTCATGGAATGCTTGTTAAGAATACAGATTCCAGGGCCCCACTCCAAGTGACCTGCGTCAACACTATGGTGAGGCTTCAGGATATCAGTGTCCAACAGACACCGCCAGTGATCAGAGCACACTAATGATTGAAAACTACCAGCATGGGTGATGAAAAGGAAAAACAAAACAAAAACCAGAAGTTCTGTTGATTTAAGCTGCCTGAGAACATAATATAATATTTTTGTTATCAATGAAATTAGCAAATGTGTACTGATTCTTTTATACTCATAATTTATTTACTGTTCCTTTTACTAGAACTCTTGGGTCCTTAGCAACTACTAACTAAACCCAGGTTGTTGCCTGTAGCTCTTGGTACTTTTGTTAGCTTTTCAGCCTCATAGAATCATCTTCAGGTCACGGTCAGGCCCAGAGAACTCCCATCAAGAAGCCTGCCTGCTAGTGCTCTTTGCTTTCCGGATTGTGCTCATGGCGACATTTTATCTCAGACAACTGTGCTTTTTGATACCTTGGGGAAAACGGAAATTACTTGAATAAGGGATTGCTGCTTTGCAAAGATACAGTCTTTGTAAAGAACATTAGTAACAATTGTGAATATTAAGATGTGATTATCTTTTTCTTTCCATGTCCTTATTGAAAGGAGATAGTGAAAAAATTATTATATTGGGCATTTTTTTATTTATAAGATCTAGTGAAAAATCAGCTCTTGCAACTTTTTAGATCCATATGTTGCCTGTTTAATATTCTTTTCTAGTATTAACCTAAAATTTTAAAAGGTTTTCTATCCATTGTCAATTTCAATTAGATAATATTTTATCAGGTTTTTTTCTGATTGTTATTTGATGCTAGCTGGAATTTTAAAAAATAACATTGACCTTCCTTAAATAAAGAAATATTTTAGTAAATATGCTTTTTCCTTTATTGATTCTGGATAATAAACATTTCCAAGTGGCCCCTGATTGCAGTAGATTTCCTCTCATCTGTGATCTGTGTTCTACCTTAGGTCCCCCCTCAGGGAAGCAGAATAGGATAAAGTAGAAGTGACAGTGAGAAAGGAGCCTTGCTGGTAATGAGAAGTACATATAGTTAAAATAATGTGTGCCTTCAAAAACTAACTACTGGCAAAAATGTAGTGAGTTAAGGTAGAACTCTTAGTTACTACTGGTTAGTGCTACCTTAAAAATCCTGTACTCTTGATAAGTACCATTTAACAAATGGTGAGACTTTGGGGTCAGGGAAATCTGAATTTGAATATTGGTCCTGACACTTACAGGAAGTGACCTTTAGTGTGATAATGATTGTTAGCATTGTGAGAGAAAGTTTTTATACAGTGTTTTTTAAAATAGCATGCTAAGTTAATGAACCCTATACTGTAAACACAAATGCCAAATAAGAGTTTTAAATACGCAGATGAGTTAGAAAGAAACCAGGAGGAGCATAAAGCTTGATGGGGAAGCCTGCAGGGTGGGGAGGGGCAGTAGAAATGAGACTGTAAGGATACGACTTGGGGCCTGGAAAGACCAGGAGGCTGGGGCTATGAAAGTGGGTAAAAGAAAAACTCTGGTAAACTGCTGATCAGTGGCAGTGAAGTAGTAGTGTCTCCTATCCGTGCCCTGAAAACTTAGAGGTATAAGGAAGCTTCATTACCTTAGTTATGGGAAGGAGGGAAAATTCCCTGCAAGAAACAGAAGGCTTGTAGTTTGTATCAATGTAACTTCCAGACCTGCCTGATGTGAAATTTTCCAAGCCTGAAATTATAAATTAGTTCTGGTCTGATAAAATGCAGGAGGTGTCTAAATCAAAGCACTTGGTGATAATTCCACAGCAGAAGTACATCAGACCACCGCAGGACAGCCAGTCCTAAATGAGGTGAGCCCTAAATGTTATGTACCAAATAAGAAAAATGTAAAAGAATGACTGGATGTAATAAATAGAAAACTCAGCACCTCCAAGAATCTAGGGTAATAGTACAGTAATGAAGACAACTATCATAATGTGTACACTGAAAACAAAGACGGAAAAGACTGAAATAAAGTTGAAAAATAGAACAACTGGAGTTCTAAGGAACAAACAAAAGGGGGACAACTGATTTAAAAACAGCAGCAGCAGGCCCGGGGATTTAGCTCAGTGGTTCTGGCGCCTGTCTTGCAAGCACAAGGACCCAGGTTCAATCTCCGGTTAACCATATACAATACTGGGTGTGGAGACTCACGCCCAGTAGCAACCAGTACCACATACCACAGTGCGGGGCGTGGTGGCTCACGCCTGTAATCCCAGCACTCGGGAGGCAGAGGCAGGAGGATTGCTGTGATGTGAGTTTGAGGCTGAGCTCAGGGCCAGCCTGAACCACAAAGCGAGACCCTCTCTCAAAAAAAAAAGCAGCCTGGAAAAGGGACTAGCGTCTCCCAAAAGAAAAAGTACGGCGCGGATTTGTGACGTTATTTCTGCGTCTCTCTCTGTGTGCGGATTGTTTGGGTTGTTCTTGGGAGCTATGCCTAAAGTGGTGTCTCGGTCGGTGGTCTGCTCCGACACCCGGGATCGCGAGGAGTATGACGACGGTGAGAAGCCTCTCCACGTCTACTACTGTTTGTGCGGCCAGATGGTCCTGGTTCTGGACTGTCAGTTAGAGAAGTTGCCCATGAGACCCCGGGACAGATCTCGTGTGATTGATGCTGCCATACATGCCCACAAGTTTTGTAACACAGAAGACGAGGAGACTATGTATCTTCGTAGGCCTGAAGGCATTGAACGACAATATAGGAAGAAGTGTGCAAAGTGTGGACTCCCACTGTTCTACCAGTCCCAGCCGAAGAATGCTCCTGTGACCTTCATTGTAGATGGAGCTGTGGTGAAGTTTGGCCAAGGTTTTGGGAAAACAAATATATATACCCAGAAGCAAGAGCCTCCCAAGAAGGTGATGATGACCAAACGGACAAAGGACATGGGCAAGTTCAGCTCTGTCACCGTGTCTACCATTGATGAAGAAGAAGAAGAGATTGAGGCTAGAGAAGTTGCTGATTCGTATGCACAGAATGCCAAAGTGATTGAAAAGCAGCTGGAGCGTAAATGCATGAGCAAGAGGCGACTGCAAGAGCTGGCGGAGCTGGAAGCTAAGAAAGCGAAAATGAAGGGAACTTTGATTGACAACCAGTTCAAGTGACCAGGACCTTGCTCTGAGTCTGGACAAGAGGCAAGCACTTAGATCAGGAAAAAAAATAGTTTCTTGTTTATGTGGACTGGTTTCTGTTTATT
>PVIR01028893.1:0-21552 GCA_004026965.1 Petromus typicus | reverse complement strand
AAAATCAGTTAATGTAATTCACCAGAGTAACAAAATAAAGATTAACTATTTTTACTGTCACAGTAGATGCCAAACAAAAGCATATGGTAAAACTCAGCATCAGTTCATGATGAAAAATCATGGGTCGGGCATGGTGGCACACATCTGCAATCACACCACTGTGGTCTGAGGCAAGAGCTTACAGGTTCAGGTCCAGCCCTGCCAACTTAGTGACATAAAGAGATCTTGCCTCAAAAAGTAAAAATTAAAGTTTAAAAACAGGAGATATAGCTCAGTGTGAAGGCTCTAGATTCAATCCCAAGTATCTTTTTAAAAAAGACTCAGCAAATTAGTATTAAATATGAGCTTTCTCAACCTGATAAAGGGCAGATGCAAGAAACCCACTACTCATACCCCCTTAACAAATGAGAGTTTGAAACCATTATACAGGGCTAAAGACAAGGAAAATGCCTGTTCTCCTGGGTTCTCTTCCATGTTACGTCAGATATTTTTGTTCAGTGAAACATGACTTTGAACCAAAAAAGACAAGAAATAGAAATATAACTCATGAATATTGGAAAAGAAGAAATAAGATTATTCACAGACATGTTTATGTATGTAGGAAATCCAGTGGACTCTAACAAGTAGCTACTGAAGTGAATTTTAGAATTCAGGAAGGATTGCGGATTGCAAAGTCAGTATGAAAATTAAATTATATTTTGCATACTACTATTATTAGAAAATAAAAATTTGAAAATACTATATAATTGCATTTTAAAACTTCAGATACCTCATAATAAATCCAATTTAATATGTCTGGCACATGTGCATTAAAAATCGTAAAATATTGTTGATGTGGATTTCAAGAGACCTAACTAGATGGACAGATATACTATGTTCATGGACCAGAAGAATCAATATTAGGAAGATGTCTATTTTGACCAATTTTATCTATAGATTCAAAGCAGTTGACATTGAATACTCTATAGGCTTTTTTTGTGTAGAGAAATTGACAAGCCAATTCCAGATTTATATGGAGATGAAGATCTTGTAAATGTACAAAGTTGGAAAACTTACCCTACCTAATTTTACAGCTTAATTTAAAGCTAAACTACAGTCTTGACCTAAACTGGAAAAACAGATCAATGGCACAGAGCAGAGTCCAAAAATAGACCCATATCCCTATTATCAGTGTACATTCAGCTAAAGAAGTAAGTCAAATCATTGGGAAAAGAAAATCATCTTTTACAAATAATGCTGAAATAATTAGACATCTGTGTGGGAAAATCAAAGGAACATTGACCACCATTTCATCTATACCAAAATCTAATTTAAGAAATACGACACATTTATATGTAAAGCAAAACAGTGATATTCTCTGAAGAACTAGATACCTTCTAGCAGCAATGTACATGTGTTCTAAAGGGAGGCAATAGGAAAGAGTCTCTTTTTCACAGGGGTTAAAGCCAGAATCCTAGTTTTCTGAAAGTAATAGACAATTACATTGAGATAGGCAAAGATTCCTTGGGCAAGGTACAAATGTACTAAACATTAAAGAAAACAATGTTAATATGAAAATTCCATCACAAAAACCGCAATAATAAAATGAATAAGTGAGCCACAGACTGGGGTAACATTTGCAGCACATCTGACAAAACTCACAGGCAGGGTATACACATCAACAGTGAAAGAAGGTGGACCAGGGATTTAGCTCAACTGGTACCGTGCCTACCTTGGAAGCACAAGGGCCTGAGTTTGATCTCTGGTACTGCAAAAAAAAAAATTAAAGAAGGAACACAAGAACTTTGCAAATGGAGATGCAAGATGAGTCCGTGAAGACCTGAAAGTTATTGTACTTCTACCTCACACCCAAGAGACAGGCTGACTGTAAAACACAGTAAACATCCAGCACTGGCGGACATATGGCCTATGGGAACTCTCATCTCAGGGCCCCTGACCAGCCAGCAGTTCCACTCCAGGAACATAGCACTCAGATACTGGCAGAGTGACATGGCTCTCTGACAGATGCTGGAGACCCCCACAGGCCTGTCAAGGATAGACGAGTCATGGTTCATGTATAGGATACAAAGGAGCAGCCTTTGGTGGTAAGACAACAGGGTAGACACTGCACAAGAGCCACGGTGTACCTGGGCAAGTGTCCGAGAAGATGATATCTTAGGACAAGCATGGCTGGGTTAACCATTTATATTTACCATCTCTACAGATGCCAAACAAAAGTGCGTAATAAAATTCATGTGTATGATCATTCACGAGGAAGACTCAGCACAGGTCGGGCATGTGGGGCAAGTAGGGCACAGATCTGGTCAGAAAGGGGCCAGAGAGAATGCTTTCTGGTGACAGAAGTGCTCTGTATCCTATGTTTAAGCTGCTAGTCCTCGACCCACTTGTTTGCGGTGTCAGAACACATGGACTGAGTGTGTAAGACGGGCATGCTTGGTTTTGTGTAAATCACAGCAGACTCCTCTGAGGCCAGAGCAGGTGACAGTGACATTGCAAGACATAGCCATGGTAAACGCTCGCCTTGTGGTGATGAAAAGCTGCCATGACCACCGCCGTTCAGAGAGCAGAACATGTGCTCAGCAGTAACCAAGGCAGGGCCAGGGACAAAGATGTGAGAGGGTGGCCAGGAAGGTCCTGACAGCTCATCTTCAGAGTGGCCATGGTCCTGGCCACCAGCAGTGCAAGAGAGGCTCAGTTCTACCTGGGCTAGGCCATAGGAGACCTCCCAGAATCCTAGGCCCACGGAAGGGCAGGTGTGATAAGGAAGGCTAGGGCCTTGCGAGGGGGGAAAGTGTAAACAGGTGGCCACAGGATGCGCAACAGAGAGAGACTTAGGGGAGAGAAGAGGCGGAGCTTGAGGCTGACCACCACACCCAGCCTGCATTGCGCTGAAGAAGAGCCCAGCCCAGCAGCAGTGGACAGGGTGGGGGCCACTGAGGACAGCATCCGTGTGTGCCACCTCAGCAGCCCCCTCCACTTATTCTACTCACAGCCACTGCCCATCAAGTTCCCAAAAAAACCAACAACAACAAAAAATAAATAAAAACAATGAAAGAAGGAGCATAAGAACTTTGCAGTGGAGGTACAAGATGGGCCCGTGAGGACCTGAAAGCACGGTCCACGTGGCCCATGGGACCTGCTCTGCCTGCGGCATGTCATCAGGCATTCTGGACCTTGCCCAGCCCCATCAAAGAGCTCCCTGGGCTCTTCCCTAGAATATGTGGGGACACCAGCCCTGGGCAGCACCGCCTGCCAGACTGCTAACTTCTGTCCTAGACAAGCTACAGTTTAGGGCATATGGTTGAAATGCCGTGTCTCTTTACCTCCAGGTCTGTGCCTTGCTTGCCAGGATTCAAGACTGAGTGTGTGATGTGGCACGGGGGAGTGCTCTGATATTTGCTAGTGAGTGTTTGCAGCATCCTCACAAATATTCCCCACCCACCAGCTTGAGGCACTGAGAGAGAGAAGCAGACAGACAGTGCTGTGGCACACCCCAGTTAGCCAGGAAGCTCACCAGCCCCCTTCTGACAGGCCCAGTGACTGTTCTGAACAGCATGAACCAGGATTATTTTAAAACCTGTTTCCATGTGAGTGAGCGCCACCCCCCAGAGTGCTCCAGGCGATGCTAGGCCCAAGGGAAATGTGGGATCATATGCAGCACTGAAAGGTTAGAAAACAGGGTGGAGATGCCATTAGGAAAGAGAGAGGGGAGAGAGGAGCTCGCTAAGGAATCAGGACAAAAAAAAAAATACAGGCTTTGATGTCCCCGCTGGGCTCTTTCTTGGAGTTAGAGCGCCTCTAGTAAAATCTTATTAAATATAATGAAATAAATGTCGGAATGCTGCCTGTTCCTATGAAGACCAGAATCAAACGGATGTCCTTGTCATTTTCCTCATCCCGGGCATCCCAACTCCAGAATGAGAGCAATTATTCTAATTTGTTTTATTGCATTAGCGTGGGCAGAAGTAGAGAAAAGGGGCTTTCTTCTCCCTCAGTTATTCTTCACGGAGAGCCGCGAAGGACAGACCTCTGACACAGGCTCAGAGACATGGTAGGAATTTTTGGAACATGATGTCTACAGTGTCCTGACCTCCGGCCTCCAGCTGCAAGCCTCCACCCCTCGACCCCAGGCTGGGGCCTCTTCAAGCCTCTGATCTCCAGCGCTCTGTCTCAGGACATCCAGAGGCAAAAAAAAATAGCCATGCTTGGGGGGCTTAAAAAAGCATCGGGCCCTTAATGTGGGCAAGGACTTTCAGAACACCCTCCTCACTCCTCGTAGCCGCTCCTCAGAGCTGTTCACACTCCGGAGTCATCATGGTGATTTTCAAAGCAACTTCAGAGCCACATAAAACAGCTCCAGCAGCTCCTCTTCCTGCGTGTGAAAGTTTCCATCAGTGGCTTTGCTGTGACCGGCCGTACATACCAGGCATACTTTCATGTACTGCTCGAAAGCTTAGATGAGGGGTTCATTTAATCCCACACTGTCTGATGAAAAGGAAAATAGATAGTGACAAATCTTTTGGATTTTCTTTTTTTTTTTTAGGTTTTTTGAGACAAGGTCTCGCTGTGTGGTTCAGGCTGGCACTCAGCTCAGCCTCAAACTCACATCTCAGCAATCCTCCTGCCTCTGCCTCCCAAGTGCTGGGATTACAGGCATGAGCCACCACGCCCGGCACTGTGGTATCTGGTACTGGCTGTGCTGGGCGTGAGTCTCCACGCCCAGTATTGTTATGTGGTTACCGGGAATCGAACCCGGGTCCTTGCACTTGCAAGACAGGCACCGGAACCACTGAGCTAACTCCCCGGCCCTGGATTTTCTAAATTAAGAAAAATACTATCACAGTCAAATAAATGAATTTATGTGGTAAGATAACTTGCTGAGGTGGGGCAGTATCCTCTAGTAGAAACTGATTATTCACAAAGTTCTGAGCGATTATGGCAAATGTATACCTGAAAGGCACCAAGCCACAATGAAGATAGTATTCTTTTCCTCATTTCGCCCACTAAATAAGTGGACTGTGGTCAGTGCGGGGTCTTTGAGGTAGTGGTGTTTTGGTAAAACTATAGCATATGACTTTAGTCCAGGGCATTCAGGGATTGCTTCCTAAGGCTCAGTTGTCTCCACGTTTGGTGGGACCAGCCCAAGTGTCACCTGGAGCCCTCTGTCCCTGCCAGGCCTCAAGCCAGACCAGCCTTTGTGGAGGAGGGAATTGCCACTAGAGGTCAAGTCCATCCTTGCACCTACCCACGGGGGCACAGTTTGTCCTCCAGGCTTCTTATTCCAAGGAAACAAAGGTCCAACTAAGTCCTCATAGGCAGGAAGAGGCTGTCATCCAGCCTCTCAGGCTAAGAGTCCAAAGCAAAATTCAAGCTTTCTTTTCAGTGCTTGCAGCCAGGGTGTCTCCATGTTCAGAGTGAGTTTTTTGAAAAACACCTGTGTCCACACTCAATGCAAAATTAAGACATCTCGCAGCCTGAAATGTTGCAGCATCTTGGTGCTGTCTTTCTCAAGCAGAGGACAGGAAGGTCACAGGACAACTGCAGGTCACTTAGCTCCTGTGGGTCTGGCATGCTGTGGTCTGTCTGCCATTTTTCAAAATTAATTTTGGGCTGGAAAAAGCTCAAAGAGGGCTTTGTTCCCTTGACACTTCCTCTGGAAGAAAGAAGCCGTGGAAATCTGACATCTGCAATGCTGGAGTGAGCTGAGGGAGGGGCATAATTATCTTCTACTCCTGGAGGAAGGTTCAGCTTTTTAAGTGTCTCATATCAACTTGGAATTTGAGTGACATCTTAATTATTTTGTTTTTTTTTTTTTTCTCTTCCTGGCTTGAATCTCCAAAAAGTCCCACTCTCGGGTTCTGTAGGGGTGTGGGATGCCAAGCCAGGCTCAGGCTCAGGGTGCCACCTTGGCACCCACTTACCTGCCTAGCAAAAGAAGCCATCAGTTCTGCCTGAGTGGATATAGGATGAGTCTGTGGAGGAGGTGCACTCAGACCCTGGTTAGCAGACACACCCATCTTGTACAAATACCACGGATGCACAGGGCAGGAGTTATGTCTAGGTGCTGTGTTTTGGTGCCTATGATATGATAAAACCAATTTCTGCAGACTGACGTGATTCTAAATAGCAACTCTCTAAATAGCATTGTTCCCAGATCACGGAACACAAATCCATATTATTCTCCATGTTGCATACTCTGTCATGTAACAACAGCTGACAGGCACCCGTGGGGCCTGTACGGCCCTAAAGACATGGACACTGAAACAGGAAGTGACCCCTTTTCCAGTTAGGTGGTGAAGTGGTGCAGTCCATGCACAGGTGTTCTTGCAGGTGCCCCTGAGCTCTGTCCAAGTCCCCTTGGATCCACCATCTGCCTTCTGGAGGCCAGTTGTCTTCCAGGACTAGGCCACTATCCCTTTTGGCTCTCACACTTATCCATCATCCCCAGCCAGACTGTGGAAAGCTGTTGAGCTGCCTGGGGTCCCTCCTGTGTATCATTTATAACCCCATCCAGGAGTCAGCTTGTCCTTTCTGATGGCTTGGGCTTGGATACTGTGCTTTCTAACCAGCCCCACCATGCCATTCCTGTGGTTGGCCTCCCAGTGTGCCATGGGTTAGGTCTGGGTTCCAGGGACCTACTGCGTTTCCATGTCCTGGCTTTTCCTACTCTTTCTGCTCCATAAAAATCTGATCTTGCATGCTCACACTTAAGTCTCCAAAGTATACTCTATCGTTACATTGTGGTCCCTTCTCAGACCACCCATGTCAAACTTGATCATTTTCAAGCTTCTCTTGTGGTATGTCCCCCCTAAGTTTGTATGTTCACATCCTAATCCTAGGATGGTGTGAGGAGGTAAGGCCTAATACCACCCAGTATCTCGTTAGGGGTAAACTTTGGGAATGGAATTAGTGTCCTAATAAGAGTCCCCAGAAAAACCTCTCATCCTCCTTCTGCCATCTGAGGGCATAGCAACTGGTCAGCCAACTGCGTCCCAGAAACAGAATCTCACCAAAACCAGCTATGCCTGACTTCAGATTTATAGCTGCCAGGCTGTGAGAAATAAATTTCTTTTGTGTACACGTCACCCACCTGTGGTATTTTGTCATGACATGAGGAAACCCTTCCTGACCTTTTTCCTATGGCCCTCTGACATGCTTGTCCATCTCTGTTAGAATGTGGTCTCTTCTGAGTCCACTTGGACCTCATGGGCACTCAGTCCAGGTCTGCAAGTGAACGGTAGGTAGATGGATGGATGACTAAATAGAGGATGATGTATTGGTGGATGGATGGATAGGTTAGTAGATGGACAGTGATGGAAGAGAGAATGTTCTGTGGATGGATGGATGGGTGGGTGGATGGATGGGTGGATGGATGGGTGGATAAGTCAGTGGATGGATTATGAAAGGATAGGTAGGTGACGGGAGATGATGGATAAGTGATCAGTGGATGATAAGTGGGTAATAATGGATTGATAATGTGTGGATTATAGATGGATGGGTGATGAGCAGATGATGCATAGATGGATGATGGATGGATTATGGATGAAATGATCGACTATGGTCAGATGGATATTGTATGATAGGTGAGTTATGCATGGATAGGTAGTGGGTTGATGAACGATGGATAGATGGATAGGTAGTGGATGGCTGAGCGGACTGATAGATGGTGGATAGTTGTATGATGAGTGGATAGGTGGTGCATGGGTGATGGATGGGTGGATGGATGGTTAATATGGTTAATGGCTGATCAGTAGATGGTTGATGGATGGGTAGATGGTGAGTGGTGAATGAATGATTAATGAGTGAATGGGTGATGAGTGGATGGACAGTGGATGGGTTGATGATGGGTGATGGGTGGGTTGATGGATGGAGGGATGACAGATGATGGGCGAATGATGAGTAGCTGAGTGATGGGTAGGGGGATGGGGGATAAGTGGGTGATGGATGAGTGATAAGTGAATGATGGATGGGCTGGATGAATGGGTAGATGTAGCCAGTCCAACTTTTCCAGGGATCCGTGTACCTATGGAAAACACTGTTTCTGGAGAAGACTGGGCTTCTTTCTCTAAAATCATTTCTTAGCTTGTATCATGGTTTGTATGGAAGAGATGGAAATGAGAACCAAATTTCTACATCTCCAGCTACAGTTTTACTTGCAGCTGGGAGCAGTTGTTTCTGACTTACAAATGCTTGAGCGAAAGGGGATAGGGCACGTATTCTGACCTCTCCCTGGATGCTGCTCAGGGTGGCTAAGACAGGGTTGTGGGAGCCAGCTTTTGGACAGAGCCCCTTCTGTTCATAGCCACTCTGCCCAGAGCCTAGTCTGAACCAGTTCTGATGGCTCCTCACTGTTCTGGAGGTTTTTCCACCCAGAACACTCATGTTTGGACCTTCAGAAGGGCCCCTGTTCACAGGCTGAGTCCAGTGGTCTCCCTCAAGTGTTGTAAGTGGCAGTAGTGGCTCCCCTGTGTGGGAGTACTTCTCCTGCACTGAAGCTTTCCAATCATCTGTTGGGGTGACGGCTTGTGAGTCATCCCTTTAATATTGTCCTTGGAGGCTAGAGAATGTGGTTTATGCGTATGGATTATGATTTTGTCCATTTTAAAGACATATAGCTGTGTTACTGTAATGATATTTAAAGGGCTAACAATCAGTTATAAAGAAATCATGGAAAGCACTGATATAAAAAGGAAACCCGTAGCACCTTCTACCTGCAATATGAATTTGTTAACTTGTAATCATCCAAAAAGGCCTGCACACTTGTAATCCCAGCTACGTGGCGGAAGATTGTGAGTTTCAGACTACTTTGGACAACTTAATAAAAAATACAAAAGTCTGGGGATGTACCTCAGTGGTTACATGCTTGCTTAGCATATGCCAGACCCTACAATTGATCTCCTTTATCACAAAAAAAAAAAAAAAAAAAATTGTCTTGTGTGCCTTGCATAAAGTTTTGTTAAATTTTACTTCTTAGTGAGTTCATATTCCTCCATAACACAGGCTTGCTGGCCTCATAGATGGTCCACTCTTTTTGTACTTTGCTTGGTTTTGTTTTTGAGAGAAAGGAAGTTTCTAAGTAGCCCAGGCTGGCATGGAATTTTCAGTCCTTCTGTCTCAGCCTCCTGAATAGCTGGGATGATAGGCCATGTACCACCATGCCCTTCATGGTCCACTTTCATCCTTGGGAGCTTGTCTTGCCGGGTTGTTGCCTGGCAGTGTGCTACCCAGGCCTGATGCTCTGCTCTCTCACCTCTACAGGGCCTGATCAAAATTCGGGGTGACAAGTGCTGGTGGGACCTTACCTGCATGGACTACCACTACGAGGTGAGAAGCTACCCCAGTGCCCCTACCCGCATCCTGCCTTTCTCTAGATAGTCAGGAGATGAAGCATTTGCAGAGGTCCTGCTCACCGGCTGGTGAGGCGACACTTGGCCCACCTGAGGGCCAGTCCAGCTAGACTTTGGTTTTCCCAGACCCCTCTTTTGGCAGGCGTGGCTACTGCCTTGTTGGTCTCCCAAATGCTCCATCCCAGGCCTCAGCCCAGGGCTTCAGGTACAACTACCAGGCCTAGACTCAAGTCTCAGAGCCTTGGACAGGCCCCTCCCTGCCACTGTCCCTGCCAGATGCCCACATGTTAAGGGCAGAGGGCAGAGGCCAGGGCAGCATTTGACATCCCTGTCCCATGTGACTTTTTCTCTGTGTTTCAGCTCATGCCCACAGCCCAGCCATGGGAGAGCCAGTGTTTACTTATTTCTTCAACAGTGTTTCTCACGGTCCTTTGTAGCTTCTTGGTCCTGAGCTTCAGGCATTTCGTCTCATGTGTGAATGTCAAGGTGCTGTCCCCTCACAGTTGTATGTTCAGCATCCAGGGCCACCACTTGGTGACCTAGATACCGAAACAACAGCCTTTCAAGGTCTTAAGACTACCCCTCATCTTATTAAATGTCCCTCAGAAACCTCTCTGTTCTGCTGGCGACACCAGAGCTCCTTTGTCCTCAGGCCTGGTCACCAACTTTCGTTAACATGCCAAGAGGAAATGTCAACCCCACATGTATCATGATAGCAAGCAGCCCCTGAGAACAAATGATCTACTGCTCGCACACACAGCCCAGGTGATGGAAAGTCTTGGACTCAAAATTATCATTCTTTATGGTAGAGTAGTACTTCATTTTGTTTAAAAAAAAAAAAAAACTACATCTTTATCTGGTCTCCTGTTGTTGGGTATTTGGGCTGTTTCCCAGATTTAGCTGTCATAAACTGAGCTGCTGTAAACATGGATGCACATATGTCAGCTGTCTGCAGATTTCAGCAGGAGTTGATGTGCCAACTATCCCATGCCAAAAAGACCAAGTAGGGTCTGTTCCCCAGAACGATGGCAGTCACTAGCCAGCAGCTCTCTCCACATGGCCTCACTCAGCTCAGTGTCCTGCTGAAAGCCCCAGAGTATCTCAGGATGTTTGCCCCCTTCCCCAGAGCCTGGCCAGCTGGGACATGTAAAGAAGGGAATCCTGAGGGTCTGAGGTTACATCTGCGGATGCCCTCCGGCATGTGCCACACTCGGTCAGGAAGTGCCTGAGCAGAGCGCTGGCTGTGAAGGCTTCTTCACACTTTCCGGGCTGCTCTGAACCAGTGAGCGGCCAGTGCTGCTCCTTGGTGCTGCTGCATCCCACTTGGCCTCAGCCATCGACAGAACGTGCTTGTCCTACTGGCTGGTGCAGAAATAGTGGCAGGATGGCCACCACGCCATCTGAGTCTCCTGGCTGAGGACTGTAGGTGAGGGCCCTGTGCCCACCTACAGCTCTCAGCCACAAGGCGGAAGTGATTTCAGACAACCTAGATGAGTTTCCGCTGGGGACACTGGGTGTGGAGCTGAATACTGAGCAGGCAGATGGCACATGCCCTGCCTCTGGGTCAGGAAGGAGCAGATGGGCAGCTTAGGGTAGAATTGGGGCATGTCTGACCCTAGAATTGTGGGGCAGGCCAGGCTGAATGAGCTGAGAGAAGGAATGGGAAGCAGGGACCAAGAGGCCCCAGAGAGGACCCCAGTCACCAGCAGTACGTCCTAAGTCACCTGCCACCTCTGTCCATCTTGCTGCAACACTGCTTCCGCAGGCTCCCCTCAACTTGGGTAATTTGTAGTATAGCTCATAGAATCCAGGATAGTTTCTTCACAGTTACCACTTATCACAAAAGTATCAACCACAGGGAGGGAGAGATAAAGGCCCACACACCTCACAAGGCCACAGCCCTGCAGCAAGAGCCCCGTTACAGAGATTTGGTACAGGGCAGGACTGGTGGACTCACTGGCCATTGGGGGTTTAGGCCATTCCCAGCTTCCCTCCCAAGGAGTAGGTAGGGCAGAAATTCACATACACACATACACACACACACATGTACACATGCACGCACATGTACACACACGCACACATGTACACAGGCACACATGCACACACGTGCACACACACGTGCACACATGCATGCCTCCCGCACAGCTGGAGCCTGTGTGACCAGCACCCCAGTATTGGCCTCCTTAACCTGAGCTCATTATGGCTAGAAGGGAGTCAAAATGAACAGCAAATGTTCAGGAGCCCAGAGCAGCCCCAGTGTGATGTCTTGACACAGGACAGCCACGCCCTGCCTCGGGTACAGTGGCCTGCTCTCACCTCCACGTCACAGTGCAACACCCTGCAGAGAACTGGTCATTCTCACCGCCCAGCACTGAGAAGAGGACATTACCTGTATTACTGACCTAGGAGTAGGTCAGGATGTAAAGTCTGATTTCCATTAAATGCATCTCACTTTCACACCATCATAAAGTTGAGGATAATCTGTACACCTTTATTGTTATGTCACAGTATCGTGGGGCCACCCAGTGTCCCATGGCCTGAGGAGCAGCCCCGGATTCCTGGGCTCTGCTGCTCACAGGATGACTCTGGACGTGTCACTCAGACCCTAAGATAATTATCCTCACTCTAAGACTGACCATCCATTAGAGTGATGCACACCAGCGATCTCACCAAATCCGGGGCTCCGCTCCAGCCAGCAGTTGTAAGTGGGGCTTGGTAAAACTGTCCACACAAATGTCCCCCAAGAGAGCACATCAGCCTCTAACACGTGTGAACGAGAATTTGTAAATGCATCTTACCCGCTAGCAACCTTGCATTCATTCAGCTCCCTTTAAAACACACACTGCTCCACTTAGAAGGCAAGGGAAGGCTGCTGGTGGTGGGGCATTCACGGGTTAACCTCTGCCCTGTGCAGGTTACTAAGACCTGAACTTTTCAACTGCTTCATCGCACGATATTTTTTGCTTTGCTTTTGGGTTTTAATAAAACTTACTTTAATTTTACATTCACCGAACACTTGCAAATAGAGTACAGAAAATTTCTGGGTACCCCTTACTCAGTTTCTCCTAATGTTAACATCTTCCATTGCGCTAGTACATCTACAGAACTAAGCAACCCGTGCTGATACATTACTGTTGGTGACACCTACTATTGATGACACCCTAAACTTTATTTGGGTTTTACTAGTTTCATTTTTCTATTCCAGGACTCAATCCAAGATGTTGTATTTAGTTATCATAGTTCATTAGTCGTCTCCGGTCTGTGATGGTTATTTTTAGTATTTTCTTATTTTTCATGGTCTTGACGTGACCATGCAAGTTTGGCGTCCGTGTAGTCACTTGAGTTTCTCTGATGTTTCTGTTACTATTACCCTGTGATGTAGAGTCTGAGGAAAATTCACAGTGAGTTGCCCTTCTCAGGATATCAGCATGACTTTCTGATGATATTAACTTTAATCATTTGACTGTGGTAGTGTTTGATAGTTTCTCCACAGAAGAGTTACATTTTTCCTCCTTTCCAAATTTTCTTCTTAGAAAACAAGTCACTAAATCCTACCCACTCTTCAGGAGAGTACAATATTCAGCTTTCAACCCTAATAGAAGTTAATCAGAATTCTTCTATAAAATAGAGCCATCTCTTCTCTCCCTCTTTATCTATATTCAATCATTTTGTTTTATTTTATTATGCTTTTTGTTGTTGTTGTTGTTGCTCAAATTGTCCCAGCTTTGGCTGTTACGGCACTTTTAGGTTGGCTCATGTGTCTTATTTTTTTAATATTCCTTCCTACAACTTCAAGATGCTCCAGGTTCATCTATTACACAGATATGTAATTTCACATTTCTCCCTGTTGCATGAAAATCTTTCATCCTACAGCTTTCCACTTAAACTTTGACAAGGTTTGCTGTGTGTTTTGGCGCCCTGAGCTGTCAGAAGTCTTCTCTGGCCAAATTAAAGCCACGGCCCCCCACAGCGGGTCCCATTGTGGTGGGTCTCTGCCTGAAAGACACAGCCTTCACGTGGTCCCCCTCCTCGGTCTGTCCTGTGTCTTCTCTGTTGTCTCCCTCTGTCTCATTCTCCCTCATGTCTCTGTCTCTCTTTGTTTCTCTTTCTCTCTTTCCATCTGCCTCCATCTCTTCCCCCGCCCTTGCTCTGGGAGAAAGCACGGGTGAGTGAATAAAGTTTCTACTGTTGTTTGCTCCAGAGTCCTGCACACCACGCTGACCTTTAATCCAGGGAAATAACTCACTTTCCACCGCTGTGATCTGTAAAGTCCCTCAGACTCCACATGCATAAAAGGAGCCTTTGTGTGATGTTGAGTTTTTAAATGAGAACTTCAGCACAAAGCATGAACAGCTGATGCACAGCCCAGCTCAGAGCTCTTGACAGTGTAGGTGCTGGGATGGAGCCGGGAGCCGGGAGCCGGGAGCCGGGAGCCGGGAGGTGGGAGCTGGGAGCCAGGAGGCGGACACGGACATGTGGGTGTGTCTGTGCATTTTTGTATTTGGGGGTGCATGAGTTCACATGCAGATGACGGACAGGTGAATGCTCCCTGATGTTCTCTCCTGCTGAGCGCTGCTCCAGAGCACAAACATCCTAGCCCCTGGCACCCACCCCAAATTCACTTCCTTAGTCCTCAGTTTTCTAACCAAGAACATTGAGTGTGCCTGAGGGTAGCTTCGCCTAGCATTTCTAGCGTATCCTCTTGGGACTAGGTGGCCTTCTCACTCCCTGTGTTGTTCTCTTTCTGTAAACATGTCAAGATTAGGAAGATTGGCTTCTTCCTGAAGCAGCAGAATATTCTAATCACAAGGGTGACATATCCCTGGGTGTGGGCATGTGAACCGCATGTTCTCGGGTAGTCTTCCCCCCTCACACCTGGCCGGGGGAGCTGGCTAAGGGAAACGGTGCATAGAAGAACCCACTCGGAGGAAAGAGGTGGCAAACAGCCACTGAGCCTCGGGCCTAAGCCCTTGACTTCCACAACCCTGGCTTTGTTGGCCACACATCCATGACACCTGCCGGTCAGTGCTGCTGTGCAAATATGAGGGGCCAGTTTTGAGGGGCCAAAACTCTTGGCCTAGACTCTAGAGAGCCCAGGCCCGGAGGCTGCATTTCCTCCCCCAGGTCTGCAGGTTAGTCCAGGACGAGGCAATGTGTCTCTTATCCATCTAATCTCTCCTGACCTGAGCAGCCGGCTGAGGACGCTCACCCCACCCCTTCTCCTCTGGGCGTGGCCCTGCTCACAGCTTGTGGGGGTAGGGGGGTTTCTCTTAGAAACTTGGGGCAGTTGGTTGCAGATTGATAACATGGAGGATATCGGTACTTAGGGAGCTTACGTCCCACAAAGCGGTGATTGATGAAGCCCCAGGTTCTCTCTTTCATGCTTTCAAACATAATGCTGTGGGGAGCTCAACAGGTGATACCAAGCAGCGTCTTTATGTTGTGGAGCACTTAAAATGCCTGAGGGTGGGAAGCAGCATGCTTTCCGTGGTGCGGCGCTGTGGGCTGTGGGGGTTGCCGTGCTCCTGCCGTCTCCATCGGAAGCTGGTTGCCTGATGAGTCTTCTCTTCCACACACAAAGGCCTGTGCTCCACAGTGGAAGTGCTCTCTACAGATGCTAGGAGCTGTGGAGGCCAGAGGGGCAGGAATGTCCACAGGTCCCTCCTGGGGTCACAGGCTGCTCCTGTCCCTGGGGACTGGGCACCAGTGTGAGCTGAGGAGTAGCTGGTACAGGGACTCACTCACCAAAAGAAAAGATAATGGAAGGCACTGGAAGCACAAGTCCAAACACGGCCATTTCCCAGGTGGCACCTCTAAGACCTGCTCTGCCCTTTTGGAGCCCACCAGGCATGAGCTGGTTGGCCACAGGGCTTGTTGGGATGGGATGTGACACAGTGCAGGGTACAAGCTTAGGCACAGTTCAGGTACAAGGTTGATCCCCAGTACCGCAGAGAGGAAAGAGGAACAAAGGAAAGTGGCTTGTGAGTGGATGACAGAGCCCCAGGGAGAGGGATGTTGTGCCAGGATCCCAGACAGAGACTAGACACATGCATCTCACTCTCCATGTCATCATACCTAGACACACCATGCAGGCATTTCGTGGGGACCGCCTGTGGATATGCACCAGGGACCCAGGGGCTGGGACGATTCTGTACCAATCTCAAGGGCTCTGGCTGTGTCTTCTGTTGCTGTCTCAGATTTAATGAGTCCCCTAAGGTCCCAGATCATATGGCCTGACCTGCTGACTCAGCTATCCAAGAGGACAAGTGGCAATAATTTTTGGCTCAGGATTTGATTGCTGTGGTTTTTAATGTTTTATTTCTCTCTATGGAAAATTTTAAAGTATAGAAGTATCATAGTGAATCTACATCTCCCCACCCAAATGAACCTGTAGCCACCCCTAGTGCATGGCAGAGAATTGGGCTGTAAGCAGAGGCCGGCCTTTCCCTAACCTGCTATGTATTGGCCCTGCTGGCAGCCCTGTGCATGGACAGAGTGTATCTTGATGCCTCACCACAGACCCTTCCAGGGAGACAAAGTGAAGTAGGACTTTGCTAAATACACCTGTAGCTGAGGCCATTCCCTGTCCCCACACACCCTGCCTGGGGACCAGCCTCGAGCATCAGCACAAGGGTGTTCACTCTGGAGGCACACACCAGAGTGCCAGGAGTGTGCTGACGACTGATGGCAGGGCTGGCATCTGGTCCTGCATCCCTCAGGACCTGCTCCGGCCAAAGACAGTGAGAGTGAGTGGGTTGTACCCAGCCCTTCCTCATAGGCTTGCGGGCGTGCAGCTTTCCTTCGCACCGGCCATCAGCACTGGCGGGTGAGAAGTCCCATGGAGAGGATTCCAGCTGCAGCATCTGTCTCCACTTGGGATTTAAGAAGTCTTCGTCATCAGGAAGGATGGCCCACAGGTCCCCAGATGGTTTTGATATAAGAGACAATGTTCCAGGCTGAGTCTCTAGTGAAGAGACTACAGATGTTGCAAACAATCATACACATGTTTGAGGGGGATAGATTAATCTCTTGCTGGGGGCTTGGGGAAAATTTAATTCTGCCTTTCGGTCCCTCTTTTGCCATGTCCTGAAGACCCCAGAGAGGCTGCTTGCCTTGGGGACCAAGTTTCATCCCACAGACCTGAAAGGAGCTATGCCTGGCAGTGCGGGCAGCCCCTACACTTGATCGGTGCCCACTGACTCCCTTACACAAGATCCCATGTCTATAGTCCACACCAGGACCACCTCCTGGGGCTCCCACGAAGAGGGGTTGTAGACAAGTGGCATAATCCATGCTAAATGGTCCAGTGCCGGCCAGGGCCACCGAGTACTTCCGACTCCACCATTCGCCACCCCATACCTGGGACCCAGAGCATGTCAGACCAGCTCCAGCTGGCCTGTCTGGTTCGCAGTGCTGTACAAGTGACTGCAGGTGCTCAGAGCTGCCAGGAGTCCCCAGGGACAGGGCCTGCTGCCCAGAGAGCCTTGCAGGCAGAAGCTTATGGCCTGTGCACACCCCATCCAACACCAGGCTCGCCCTTGATTACAGGGATGTCCAGGTACTGTGGCTGGATCCACCTGCCTTCACTGTAGCAGGTTTCCTGGTTCCTGTGACCCAGTGTCTCGCCTATCTAGCCTGCTCACTAGAGGTTCACTGGGCTCATCTCTGTGTCAAACCGATGCCCGGGGCTGCTTCCCACCTCCACACAGTGAAGCTTTGCATGCCCTTCCTCCTTCCTTAGATAACTTCCTCCTGCATTCAGGGCCTGCTCAATGGGGCCTACTCCAGGAGACCTACTTTTCTTGGGGGGAGGGGATAGCTGAGGATTGAACTTGGCCTTCACACTGAGCTCCAACCTCAGAACTTTTTTTATTTTCAAGCAAGGTCTTACTTAGCAAGATCTTACTTTTAATGGTGACCAGGGGACCTGTGCTACCAGCTGTCTTGGGCTATAATTGGACATGGGTCACTAGTGCCCGGAGATTTAGGGGTCTATTAATCTGGGAATAATGTGTGCCAAGCTTGACATTATTCATGAAAGCCATAAAAGTTAACTTGGTAGAAGCCATGACCAAATCCAGTCCAGTGGACTGGAAGCTGCCGCTTAGTTGCTTGTCCACTGGAAGATTTACTGGGCTGAACCTGCAGGACCTGGTTGCCTCCTGGGAGTGGCCCCTGACCCCTGACTCTACACTGATAACACAGTGTCTAAATGACAAAACACACACTGGAATACAGAATCCAGGAAATCAGAAGTGTGTGATTGAGTTTCTAAACCTGTGGACATTTTTCCAGATATTTTTTCTGTCTTGAGCTTCTTATTTCATTCCTTTATTTTCCAAGTATACTTCCCCTGCCTTGAGTCTTTTGAAATTTTCAGAATCTGGTTTGTTTCAGTGGCTATTCCATCTGAGTTTAGGAACAGCGTATTCTGTGTTCTTCGGGTGTTAATTAGACCAGGCTGGCAGCTGGGGGTTCGGTCTTCTGTCCCTCCTTCCTTACTGTCCACTGTGCTCAGTGCAGTTTGGTTCCATTACTAGCCACATGGAGTAGGTGTTTACACACGACCGTGCAACACGCTTCTTCCTCCTTCTGGATTCTCCTCCTGCTCTGACGTCTGCTCTGTCTACAGCTTTCCCATGAGCAGTGTCTGCACAGTGACTCTTCCCCACTCGCCATATTTGAAGTCATCCCTCACCCAGCTGCATCTTGCTTGTCCAGTCTAACAAGTGCTGCCTTCTCTGGAGTATTTAGATCATTTTCATGAAACCTGACCTTTTACATGGACAGAGCTCAATCTGTTGTCTTATTTCTTTTTTTTTCTTTGAGACAGGGTCTCACTTTGTAGTTCAGGCTGGCCCTGAGCTCAGCCTCAAACTCACATCACAGCAATCCTCCTGCCTCTGCCTCCTGAGTGCTGGGATTACAGGCGTGAGCCACCACGCCCGGCACTGTGGTATGTGGTGCTGATTGCTGCTGGGCATGAGTCTCCATACCTAGTATGGTATGTGGTTACGGGGGGATCAAACCCGGGTCCTTGTGCTTGTAAGACAGGTGCCGGAACCACTGAGCTAACTCCCCAGCCCTGTTGTCTTATTTCTTTTTTCATCTTTTTCTGCCTTGGTTTGACTGAGTAAAATTTTCTTTATGGTTTATTTTCTCTGACTCTCTGTTGTTTTATTTCTGTGGTTATTTCGGGATTTAGAGTATATGTATCTTTAACTCATTCTACTGTACCTGCAGGTTACACGGTTTGTTTCAAAAATGCTAAAAGATCTTTGCAATAGTATTCTGCCATTTTCCCTTTCTGGGTCTTTTGCTATTATTGTCACAGTTACTTTTGTGTATGTTATAAGCCACTATATACTCCATTTTATTATTTTTCGTTAAACAGTCACATCATCTTTTGAAGATATTTATTTAAATTGCAAAGGCAGCTCCTCAGTCTGAGCACTCAGCGTGTCCAAGGCTACTCACCCATCTGTGCAGATCCAGACTGCCAGCTCAGACTTTGTTCACATCTCACAGATTGCTCTCCGCTCTCCTCCTGTAGGTTTGCCAGTGACACATTCTTCAGGTCGTCCCTGTCTAACAAAGTTTTACTTCACCGTGGCTTTTGAGAGAAACTGCTGCCGGGCAGGGTTCCAGGCTGACACCTCCTCCTCCCTCACATTACTGCCCGTGAGAAGTCCTTGTGCCTTCGCGGCGCATCTCATTCTGTTTGACCGTAAGATCTTCTTTCCCTCGCTAGCTTTGAACAGGTTGCTCTGAGCTGCTTTGATCGCATTGTCTTCACATTCTCGTGCATACAGTTTGTTGAGTTTCTTGGATCTTTGGATTTGTAGGTCCCATTTGGAAAATGCTTGACCTATATTTCTTCAGATAGTCTCTGTACCCTCCTCTTCTTTCAGAGTATTTAGTTGTAAGTGTATCTGACTGCCTGACATGTCCCACAAGTCACTGATTCTTTGCTGCTCTCTAATCACTTTTGTGTGTTTGACTATCCTCTCATAGATAGTCCTCTTGGCCAAGTCTTTCCCCACCCATGACTCCTCCCCGACTTCTTATCTGCTGATAATCCTAGATAGTACAAATTTGTTTTGTTTTGTTTTTGGTACCAGAGTTCCAACTCAGGACCTCGCATTTGCCAGGGAGACATGGCGCCACTGAGCTAAATCCCTGGCCTAGTAATTTTTAATATGGAATGTTTGAGTTCCGTTCTCATTTCTAATTTGCAGTTTCTATAGTGTTTTCTTCTCGGTTACCATGGGGATTACATTTAACATCCTGAAGTTACAGTGCTCCGCTTGGATTCGTACCAGCACAGCCTCTATGACAGGCACAGCCTCTGTGACAGGCACACCCTCTGCTCCTGAGTGCTGCTCCTGTCAGGCTGGTGTCAAGAATTACATCTTCACTCTCTGTGAGGTCCAAAGCTGTGTGCTAACGTACTTCTTGGATGGTGGCCACTTGTTGGGTGGTGGCCAGCCCAGGAAGGCTCTGCTCCTCTTCTGGAACCCTACTGCTGCTCCACATGGCCACACCACATCACAGGTGACCTCACCTCACAGTGGGTGACATCCCCTGATAGTGGGGTGACCTTCTTCAGAGGGAATGATTCAGAGGAGCGTTTCTCACAGACTGATCTTTGTCGGGCCTGTGTTGGGATACTATCTTGGTGAAGGCAAGTCTCACAGTCAGCTGGGGATCAGGGACGGGATGCAGACTTGTCCCTGTGGTGACCCCAGCGTGTGTCGCCCACACAGGAGCTTGTAGCCTCTGCCATCTGGGGAGCCACTCCCCCACCCCCCGTGGGGGGAGCTGTGTTAAGTGGCCTGCCTATTTTTAAAGTGTTTTTATGTCCCATTCACCACTGTGTCACTCATGTCCTTTTTCTTTATCTCCCATTACCTTGGGAAGAAGCTAACAGCAGCCAGGCAGGTTGTGCTTGCAAGAACCCCGTGGTGATCCCCTATCGCATGATTTCTTTGGCTGCCACCTCTGCCCAGGTGGCAGCCACAGCTTTAGGCCTCATGTCTCCAGGTCCAGTTACCAGGGAACGCTTGCTTCCGGTCTGCCTCTACATAACAGTGTCCTTACCAAGGCCTCACGTGGTCAGTCCACATGGGGCAGCCTTCCCACTCCATCAAGACCTCATGGTTCCCGTGGACATGTCATCAGCATGGTGGAAGGGCTTTTTCACCCTAAGCCAGACTGAGAATTCAGATTTCAGCTCATGGACCTGCCGTGGGCATGCATGTGCCACCATACCTCGGGGCCTCTGCGCCTGGGGTGGTGCGGCTGATGCCCAGTCAGTGGGTGGGAGGCATGTAGCATGAGCTTCAGTTAAAATAAGTGTCTAGAAGTTGAATCCATTCTCCAGGAAAGAATTGCAGCATTCTCTTTTGGATTAAAACCCACAATACAAAATCTGTATTTACAAAGATGGGAAAACAGTGGACCAGGCTTTTCCGTCCTTTGACTTTTCCCTGCAGTGACAAAAGGAGGTGCTTGAACACCAGGACAGATACATATCTCCCAACAGTGCTCCCCCTTCCAATCATCACCTTTCTGTTCTCATGGCTTTCTGACCGTGGATCATCTCCTTTCACATTTATAAAATGTGAACCTCTGTCTGGGCTACACTGTGTCCTGAGTGTGACACATTGTCACTGACCCCTAAGGAACCAGCACTGTGTTTCCACACGGCCACAGACGCCAGTGGCCTTAGCTCTTGACTTGTGTTTTACAGGGTGTGATGTTGCCCCCCTCCACACATACCTCACAGCCAGACTTCCGTACAGAGGAAGTGTTATCCCTTGAGCCAGGGTGAGGAGGCCTCGCCCCTTCATGACGCTGGGCCTGTGGCACAGATGCTACGCCACAGGCGGGTCTTCAGTCCACAGAGGGCCCAGGACACCCAGCAGAGGGGGGGCCCGGGAAAATTGGGCCTCCCTGCCAGGGAGTCCTGTCTTTATCAGGCACCAACACTGTTGTCACTGCTGCTCCTCTCACTTCATGGCGAAGGTGAGACCCTGAAGCCACAGGCACCACGGGGCCTTTCTCCCACAGAGCTGGTCCCCTACATAACCTTCCAGGCTCTGTCTGCTCAGTGTGTTTTACTTCTTTACAGTACTGAACTGAGGCAAACCAGGTAAATGTTAAATAAGCAGATTTATAGGAACTGTTCCGTTAAGCAGGTTTA
>PVIR01028892.1:0-21577 GCA_004026965.1 Petromus typicus | reverse complement strand
ATACTGGGTGTGGAGACCCACACCCAGCAGCAACCAGTACCACATACCACAGTGCCGGGCGTGGTGGCTCACACCTGTAATCCCAGCACTCAGGAGGCAGAGGCAGGAGGATTGTGATGTGAGTTTGAGGCTGAGCTCAGGGCCAGCCTGAACCACAAAAGCGAGACCCTGTCTCAAAAAACCTAAAAAAAAAAAAAAAAATCATGTTCTTTCGAAAGATAAAAATTCTCCACAACTGAAGATATTTCAAAGAATTTGCCAGAGGCTCTGAAGGCTACCCTAAAAATACTTTGAATAATAACAAAGTTATTAAAATAAATGCATGATCTTATTAACAAAGGGGAAAAGAAAGTGTGTTTAGACATATTTACAGTCAAAATTAGTATGTTTCCAAGAAAACTACAAAAGAAGAAAAACAATTTGAAGATTCTTTACATATATGTAATATTTCCCTTTTTTCATGTACGTGACAAAGTTGTAAATACTTTACTTAAGGTATACAGTGTATATTTTGACATAGGAATACATTATGAACTGATTACCACAATCAAGCTAATTAACATATCCATCACCTTACAATTACCTTTCTCTAAATATGTGTAGTAAGAATATTGAAGATCAACTCTCTTAACAAATTTTAGGTATACATTATTATTAACTGTTGTTACCATTAGGTCTCCAGAACTTATTCATGTTATAATGGAAAGTTTGATAGGAGACATGTATAGTTTTTAACAAAAGTATTCAATTAATAAGAACACATCCTTCTTATAAATATTAATTTATGTGGGAATCAAAATATGTGATGTGAAGGCTCAACTGAACACAGCAAAATCTTTAACCAAACTTCACAGCTGTGTAGTGACTAGAGAATGAGCTCCAAATGTTACTGGGTTTTTTAAAAATTATTATTGTTTAAATTGATTTCAGTACCATACAGTTGCTCTGTTTTTCTAAACCATGTCAAAAATGTCATGAATTAGCAGCTCCAGCAGAGATGTTCTTTCCAACCCTGGTACACAAGCACTGGAACTTTAGGTCCTTTTGGCTTTGGAAACAGTAAAACAACACAATCTCTAGACACCTCAAGGAACTAGAGATAGTACAGCTGAGTCTCACCATGGAGTCACATTATGTAACACTGGAAAACGTGATCAAGACCAGCAGTGGAGAAGCATACTCAGTTTCCTGTGTCATGTGAGTGAATATTTTGCAGGACCTCTAAGCTGAATAATGGTATGTAAGTTATCTAGTTAGTATGATCAAAATAATCTACACTATGGATATTATATGTGAAAGAAAAATCCTATGAATAAGATTGTAATTGGAAATTGTAGAATTATAAATTATCATCTTTCCATCCAAATAATGCTTTAAGAAAACATTTCTAATACTATCAGGGTAATGAATTATTTGAAGAAGAGGTTTAAATTAAAATAGTTGTAGTTATAATATGACCAGTTACTCAGCACCAATTTTATACATACTGAAAGACAGCTATTAACTGTCTCCCTTTCACAGGTGGGGCAAAGGAACCTCAGGGGCACAGAGCTAGCCAAAGAGCAAAGTTTAAGTTGTATGGCTAGATCTAAAATGAAGGTCGTCCCTGAAGCCAGATTTCTGAAAATCCATCTCAAGTCTAAAGAATAATTTGGATTGTAATAGAGGAATAATTTTAGTGGTTAAAAGGAAAGAAAAGACAGAGAGAGGAAAGGGGAAAGGAAGAAGAAAGAGGGAGGGAGGAAGAAAAGTAGAACATAATCATGACAGATACTCTACTGAGTTTCAAATATTCCATCTGCAAACCCACAACATACTTACACACTATTAGTTCTTAGCTTTTGCTGCACCCATTGGCATACAGAACTATTGGTCAAAATGATGAAGTGATAGTGGTTGCTATAAAATAATATAAACTCCATATATCACGATTATCACCTTCCCAGAGCTTATACCTGGCAAGAAAGTACATCTTCCATTGCCATTATAATATCCCCAGTATTTGGCACAGTGCTTGACACAAATTGTGCCTGACAAATATTTGTTCCTGAAAGGATATTGGAGAGAGTGTTTTAATGGGGTGTGGGTCAATCTAGGGAAGTGACTGCCCGAGATAATCAACAGAAACTCCCAGTATTCTAATGAATCTCTCAGCAATATTCTTCCACTCAGAAGTCTGATTGTGTTAATATGTTTCTCTCTTTTTGAAATTTTAATTATTTTTAGACACTTCATCCTTGGTAGAATCACTAAAAAATACAAAATACCTGAAAAAGTTTTCTGTGTAACAGATCACTAAAAATGTGGCTTAACACCGTGTATTCGGGGTGGTAGGGTGGGCAGGGGAATGGGAGAAAATGAGAATTAAGTCATGTCATGTACTGGTACATATTCTCAATGTGATTGTGATCATAATGTGTATAGAAAATGTACCAATAGAAACAGCTTTTTAAAAAAACAGAATACACTTATTAATCTCATAGTCTTGTGTGGGAGAGTCTGGACAGGCCTATTTGTGTTCTTTGCTCAGGGTGCCCTAAGGCAAATCGAGGTGTTGGTCAGCAAGGTTCTTATCTACAGACTGGGAAAGAATCTGCTTCCTAGCTCATGGGGATTGTTGGTAGATTGAGGTCATTGCCTTGTAGGACTAAGGTCCTGATATCATCCTGGCTGTTGTCCAAAGCTGCTTTTGCTGCCGGAAGCCATCCTCCTCCCCCCTGCAGTGGCAGTCAGACTTCTTCCAGCAGCCAGAGAAAGAACTTTCTGTTTCAAAGGCCCACTCAAACAATCATTATGTTTTAAAGTCCAGTGACTTAAGACTTGAAGTAGATCTGCAAAATCCCTTCATAGTAGCACCTAGATTAATATTTGATCTGAGGACTAAGAGATAGGAATCTTCAGATCATCTTTAACATCCTGTCTACCACAGTGTCACTTCCAAGCTGTTTTTTAATTCAAATGGGTAAAGGTGTGAGCTGTAAAAGTGATAATGGCTACAAGACTAGTTGGAAATAAACAACTGAGACCCAATAAGCAAAAGGCTTTTAAGGTCCCAAGGTAACAAATATAGCCTTCTTGGCAAAAATACAGTGTTTTGATTTTCAACTTTGTATTACTGGGAATTTGTAGGCGACTACTTGATTTATGAGAGAATTTCTGAAAGAAAAGAAAAGAGTAATATTAGGACAACTCTAAGAATCACTAAAAGTAAGAAATACTTCTACATATCCAACTGTATGAGTGTGCATGTGTATATACATTTTGGTTATAAAAAGACTTCATTTTGTACATGGCAGTTGAACAACAAATTATTCCAAATCCTGGATCCCGTATGATTATTTTGATGTTTATCCCGTCAGTGTTTTTCCAGCTTTAAAAATTGAAGTGGTTTTTAAAAGAGAAATTATAACACACCGTGCACATTTTTAAATAATTTTTTCACTATTTCAGAAAAGTTTTTTAAAATTGTAATTATTAGAATACTTAAATATAGTTCTGTTTTAAGAGTAGTACTTGCCACACTTTAGCGTCAGGTTAGAGCCTTTCTGATGGGCAGAGGTAGTAAAAGAAGGAGATAGGGTTAGAAAATACAACTAAGAGGGCCGGGGGTTTAGCTCAGTGGTTCCAGCACCTGTCTTGCAAGCGCAAGGACCTGGGTTCGATCCCCGGTCACCATATACGATACTGGATATGGAGACTCACCCCAGCAGCAATAAGCACCACATACCACAGTGCCGGGCATGGTGGCTCACGCCTGTAATCCCAGCACTCAGGAGGCAGAGGCAGGAGGATTGCTGTGATGTGAGCTTGAGGCTGAGCTCAGGGCCAGCCTGAACTATAAAGCAAGACCCTATCTCAAAAAACCTAAAAAAAAAGAAAATACAACTAAGAAAAGGCTCAGGAAGATTTTGTTTATTGTAACAATCTATTATCTCTTGTTTCCAAGCTTCTTTTCCTTTCCACCCCCAGCTCTTTAGTGAATCTCTTGTTGGGCAAGACAAAATTTTAATAAAATTAGAAAGTTTCTAATAGTATTATCAATGCCCCAGTAAGACAATGCCTCTGTTTTTACATGACCTAAGATCTAACTTCTAATACTTTCATGTAAAAGTATAAATGTGGATTCTTAGCCTAAGTATTCTGAGATATCACCATTGGCTACCTGCAAGCCTTGTTCTCATTCTATGTAGCACTAGTGTCTGAAACTGTGATTCTCACACACAGTTTTTCTAAATACACATATAGAATTATAGAAAAGTGTAAAGCAGAGTGCAATATAATCTACATTTTTTAAAGCAGAAATTGGCCTGGGTGCCGAGTGCTGTGTTGCAAACCTATAATCCCACCCACACTTAGAGAGGCAAAGGCATGAGTTCAAAGCCAGCATGGGCTAAATAGGAAGTTCAAGACCATCCTAAACTATATAGTGATACTCTGTCTCAAAAAGTCAATAAATCAATAGGTGGAAATTGGTTTGTTTCAAAGATCCAGTGGTGTCCCAGGAGAAGTGCTCTTCTTAGACTCACATGTCTCCAAGTGCCATTTTATGACCTTGACTTTGGGTTGTTATCTTCCTTAACAATGCAAATCTCACAAAGTTGTTGGAAAAATAACAAGCAGTAACATATGGGAAAGTGCTTTGTAAACCAGAAGCTCTCTCCAAATATAGTCTTACTGTTGTTTGAAGAAATGGAATTGTAGGAATTATACAAACAGGATTCTAGTCCTAACTCTACCACTTTTGAGCTGAATGACATTGAACAATTACATTATCTGAATTTGTTTCTCCATTTTAGCAATAATAATAACTCAGAGGTGTGTTTTGAGGAAAAAACAAGAAAACATTCCAGGACTTCTGCCTGGAACACAGTATTATATTCAGTAAATGTTAACTGTCTTGCCTTTCCCTTCTGCAGTTTTATATACATTTATTTTCCTTGCATCAGAATAACCTCCACCATTATCTGTCTATTGCCCAATTATAGTCAAGGTGAATTATAGCAATTAATTAAACAATAAAGGAGCAAGTCAATTATGAGATGTAAATCATGGCATTTTCCCATCCAGTTATAATCTCTCATGGTTTTGAACCATTATCAGCAAACTGCCTCATATGCCAAGGAAACAGCATGAAGCTACCATAGCAAGGTAAATTAACCTGGAAATCTACAGTAAGACTGTAAAGGAGAACCTGGGACATGACCTTTTGTGTACTCAAAAGCACAATTGCAAATTGTTTAAGGCAAGCAAAGTAAATTCATGTAGATTTTTACAATTTTACCAGATAAAGAATTTTGAGATTGGTGCATATGACAATCAGAAATGCCTAATACTGTATGTTCTACCATTATGCTCTGCTGCATGTTATTTCCTAATTAGGGAGGCAGACAAGCTAGGCAGTAATGATGATTGATATCTGCCGCACTTCCTAGCAGGAGCAAGGTGAGAATGAGTATTAGCTCCAGCCCACAGGAGAAATGTGGTAATTGCTGCTGCTCACTAGGCTACAAATCCCATCTTCCTGGAATTACGGAAGAGGCACTTAAAAACAGAGAATTATCTTGCATAAAATTAGAGTTCTGCTCCTCCTGAGGAAAATCCTATGAGACACTGTCCTCAATTATTTTCAGCACATAAATTAATGACAAAGTAATTGTTATCATTTCAGTCTGGAGCATCACCATCTCAATCATAATAATAGTTCGTGTTTTACATTCTGACATGGACCTCTTGTTTTTTAGCTTATCTTTGTGTCTTGAAAATTATCTGTCATCCTCTCTGTATTTTTGCTTGCCAGCTTGCAACAAGCTATTTTCCTGGTAAATGGCAATAACTGTCCTTGAAATAATGAGAGACCATTAGCCAGTAAAAAGCAAGTGCTGGCCCTCAGCAATCTGTAGCCTGATTGCTCAGAAATTCATTTTTGTCCTCTAAAATAAAACACAATTGTTATCACCAGTTAGGGCCGGGGATTTAGCTCAGTGGTTCCGGCGCCTGTCTTGCAAGCGCAAGGGCCCAGGTTCGATCCCCGGTAACCACATACCATACTGGGCATGGAGACTCACCAGCAGCAATCAGTACCACATATCACAGTGCCAGGCGTGGTGGCTCATGCCTGTCATCCCAGCACTCGGGAGGCAGAGGCAGGAGGATTGCTGTGATGAGTTTGAGGCTGAGCTCAGGGCCAGCTTGAACTACAAAGCGAGACCCTGTCTCAAAAAAACCTAAAAAAAAAAAAAATAGTTATCACCAGTTACATGAAAATCACAGGTAAAACAAACAGCTGTACCAACTAGCCTGTACATGTTATAGCACAGGAAAACTTAGCCTGCTGAGATGGTCTAATACTTAACAAGAAATACATAAATGAAGTCTTTGCTCTAAAGAAGATATACATTCTACCCCAATTTTATAAAGTAAACTTCCTAAAAGGGAAAGGTTGTCTGTATTGTCTAGCTTATTTATCTCCAAAATCAAACAGTAGAATTAAAATGTTCATTATTTGGGGACTGATTCAATAAATTATAACATAAGCAACAAACTATTACTCAGCCATGGAACAGAAAGCAAAAGTAAATGAATAATATGAGCCTACTTACAGAGAAAGAGAAAAAAATGTGATGTGTGTTTGTTTACACGAAAGCTTCTAGAAGTGTATAGAGATAGGTCTTTGTAGATCTTCATCTGTATTATTTGCCTTTTTCACTTACTGCTTCCCTAACTTGAAAATAATCAAGGCAGACTGAATCTCCAATTCTCTGAGCTCTCTTAATTGTTACTTTGTTGGGGAGCAACCTCTGTCTTCCCCCCAGGATCTAGGTGTGTTTGTCTCCCAAGAAGCAGCGCCCCGGTGAAGAGAGACTGGCAAGCGGCCTGACCGTACCATGACAGTGTGTGGCTCACACTTCGCCAGGGATTTCCAAAATCAGAAAGAAAACAGCGTTTGGATTTTGTAACATATTTGGTGATCTTTTTTTTTTAAATGGTGGAGAAGATGAACTGCCTCTGTCATTGAAAACAACCTTAAGTGAGTCAGAACCAGGTTGCAGTATACTTGACAACACTTTGAAAGGGCAGTTTTGACCCATTCTGAAAAGAAGCAAAAGCAGAAATCAGAGGTTTAGAGTTGAAAAGAGTAGAAGAAATTTGGACACTTGGGATTATTTCATTTTCAAGCAAAGAACAGAGCAGTGTCATGAAGCAGGGAACTCGCAGCCACGTCTCAGAAATTCACAAGCTCAGTACAAGTTAGGCTTGGTGGGGCTTAGACTGGAACAAACATAACCACTGAGACATCTTTTTCTGATCAGAAAACACCATCCACCTGAGACAATTCCAGACACAGGCAGAGGGCTGAGCAGGAATTAGAAACTTGCCTTAGGACTTGGCACTTGGGACTGAGGTTTTTGTGAAGACAGAAATGTAAGGGACAAGCTAAGCATGGTGGCGTATGACTGTACCCAGCACTCTGGGAGGCTGAGGCAGGAGTATTGCCCAGCGTGGACCACTCGATAACTTAGCAAGACCCTAACTCAAAATGTTAAAAATGTAAATAAAAGGAGCTGGAGATGTAGCCTAGTGCAAAGGCCCTGCATCCAATCACCACCAGTTGGTGGGAGGGGAGAGATAGGAACAAGGATTATTGTGATCCTTGTCCCCTCCACTCTGCCTGCCCATCCTCAGGAAAGACAGAGAAACTCAGGACAGAACAGCTCCCTCACCCTACAAACTGGGGAAGGGAACCGCTGTGCTCAGTCACGCAGCCACTGATCGGGACCTCCTGTTTAAAGTCTCCTCATGTTCCCAAAAGTGATGAGTTGCTTATTCCCAAAGTGCTAATAGCAGACAATGGTCCAGTGTTACATCGCATCGACAAACTCCTGCATTTTAACGTACCACTCCTAAAGTGATATATTTTATTTTAGTGAAACCAATCTCACATGATGAGAGTTGTAGGGTAGCACAGCGATTTGTTACCAGGACTTCCTTTTATTTCTTCGCCTGAATATTCTGGACTTATCCAGCCAGCAGTGAGGTTAATAACCTTGAATTTAATTGAGTCAGAGGGTTGATGGCACAGGTTTCCGTAAGCAGCTCCAAACTGCAAGGTTGTACAAATTATGTATGATTTTGTAACTAGAGGGGTTTCCAACTGGTGCCAGTGATCTTTTTCTGAGTCAGTTCCATTATTTGGAAGGTAAATAAAAGAAACGTTTTTATTCCTCAAAATACCATTTTAAATGTAAATGCTTAGAAAACATTTTTTTAAAAAAAGCAGCAGAAAAGAAACAAGCTCTGGAATTAGGATTTTCAAGCAGACCAGAGAGAACAGAGCTTTATTTTCAAATAAAGGACATAGGGTTATTTTATTTACTTACAGAAAAAAATGACTACCTATTGACACTGTGCTTTACCATAATTAGAATTATTGACACAACATGTGGCTGACTCTAGATAAATCAGACAAAACCAATAGAGCTTTTCTTGTTCTATTTGTACAATGTAGAATGATGCCTTAGACTTAGATATTAAAATATGCAATCTCCATCATTCTGAACTGACAAAATTACCCAAGATCCTTTCTCTGTGAAGAGATGATCCCTAAGGTCCTCTTTAGCCCACAGATTTCTCTTCCTTCCTTCAGGTTGCAGAGGACTGAGATGAAGGGAGTTAACCACATTAGCTAATTGCAATGAAGCCGTGGCAATATGACTTTTACCTTGGGCAATTTTTAAATGTCTTACCACATTAATAAACTCCCCAGACTTAAATGGAAGCCCAGATGGTTTAATTGGCAACTTAAAAAAAATCAGAACAAAATACTTTTCCTTGTAAAGAAGCCATTCATCTCGGAAGACAGGATAGCTGAAAACCTTGCCAGACCGTTTTGTATCTTTTCCTTTTTAAAATCTTTTCATATTGCTTCCACAGCACACATTGTGCTGAAATTTATTGTTAAAGATTTAAATACAGCACAAGCAGGAGAGGTTCCCCTACCAGATTCCATGGTTTTGGGGGGTTTTTTTGTTTTTTGTTTTTTGGGGTTTTTTTGAGACAGGGTCTCGCTTTGTAGTTCAAGCTGGCCCTGAGCTCAGCCTCAAATTCACATCACAGCAATCCTCCTGCCTCTGCCTCCCGAGTGCTGGGATTACAGGCATGAGCCACCACGCCTAGCACTGTGGTATGTGGTACTGATTGCTGCTGGGCATGAGTCTCCACGCCCAGTATTGTACATGGTTACCAGGGATCGAAACTGGGTCTTTGAGCTTGCAAGACAGGCTCCGGAACCACTGAGCTAAATCCCCTGGCCTGATTCTGTAGTATTTTAAAAACACAGAATTTGTTTTGAGTAGAATGCTGTCTTCCCAGAGCAAAGAGTTAATTAAGAGTTACATTCCTACCATTTTCCTTTTTCTCTTCCCAACATGCTTGACTTTCAAATTAGGATTTGCATAGAGCAATTAAATTGGCTCCAGTAAACAATTTAGAGTCTGATACATATGAAAACAATCCAATTTTGACAAAAAAGGCTTTTCTCAAAATGTAGTTTGTTTCATATACATCTTATACAATTCGATGACTATTCTAGTCTGAGAGACATTTATCTTCACCACTCCAGATTTTGGTTTGCAAGAATAATTATAATGCTAATTTTGGAGGAGAGCCCAAACTCCATAGTGCCTTATAGTTTCCTAAAAAGTTAAAACTGAAAAACATGAGATTGTTTTGTTATTTGACTGAATCCACATTATTGTTTCCTTTCTAAAAAGGAATATTAAGTAAAAAATGAAAAATAGCCTGAAATCTCTCTTCAGAATATTAGTACAACCATTGTCAGTTTTCTCCTACTCAGTTATTTTTACTCCCAAAAGATAAGTTACATTTTCTTTGCAGATAACTTTTTTTTTTTAGCTATGTAGTTCCAGCTGGCCTTAAATTCACACTGTAGCGCAAGCTAGCCCCAAACTCAAGGCAATCCTCCTGCCTCAGCCTCCCAAGTGCTGAGATTACAAGAGCATGCCACTATACCCAGCTGCAGATAACTTTTATTACCTCATTTCATTCTAACCAGAGCCTCATCTATTAGTTAATTATCATCCCCATTTTACAAGTAAGCAAACTAAGCCTAAAAGGATTTCACTATGCAGATCAGGCTGGCCTTGAACTCACAAACATGTAGCCGCAGCCTTCCACCACTCATATGACAGGTATGTGCTACTGCACTAGTTTAGAAATATCAAATTTTGCATAGGATCAGAAAGTGGTAAAGTGGAAGATCAACATTCTGATCTGAATCTGAGCTTGGCACGGCACACATGACCAAACTTCCATGCAAGCTCCCCAAAGGCAAATCAGCATCCTGCCTCCATATAGCAACCGATCGCACAGCAGCTATGATTGCAGGCTTTCCATAAATTTTAATTGGATGAATGAAATATAATGGAATAAATGCATGATTAACAATTAAATAGTGCCTTTTTCTTGTTCCCATAAAACAGTTTCCAAACTGTGCAACTCAAAAGCTCAAGAGATGTTAACAGGGTATACTCAAGCGGATTCCACTACCTTTTCTCCCTGAAAATAAGCCCTAAGCCAAAAATAAACTCCAGTTAAGTTCGTGAGCCAGATGGAAGCATTTAGTACATCCACTGAAACACACAGTGAACATATTAAATTATAAAATAATAATACTAATATATAATAAATACAAACAGTGGTATTGACATTAACACTGTAAGAATATAAACTATAATTAAATATTTGCAAATATCCAAATAGGCACCTGTGGACAGGAGGTAAACATCTATGTAAATAAATGAACTTGAGACTTACTGCCAAATGAATAATCAGAGTACAGGCACAGCACACAGGTAACACACACACTTGATAATGAACAGACGTGGCTGTATCTAGCATGAATCCTCACAATTCAATATGTCATGTGTTGTAAAAATGCACCATGAGCAGTCTGTGTGATTTCAAGTACTCATTGAAAGAAAGTGCTACTGCTGGATATGAGAGACTGGGACTAATGGTTCTCCAGGAAGTGGAATCACAAGAATTTCAGGCTGGGATTAAGTTTGGAGAGTTAGTATGATGTTGCAGAAGATGACGTGACTGCATTTGAGTAAGCATTGATTTTTGTGTATGAAGAAATGTACATTTTTGTACTTGAGTAAATGGATAAATGTAAATTATTGTACATGAATAAATGTATATTATTGTACATGAGAAATAAAACATCCACCAAAGAAAGCCCTGTTGCATCTTTTGGAGCATAAGTTTAATATCCATTTAATTTCAGGGAAATGCAATAATGAGTTTGGGAAATTCATTTATTAAAGACTCTCCAGATAATTGAGCTTATTAGAGAGTCTAAGAAGTCCTATGGTAGAGAATCTTACTTAATTTCATTTAAGGAAGTACCCCCCAAACATTCACCCACAGAAACCATCCTTCTTCCTTTTTATAAAGGTTTTTACCATTCCTCCACACATGAGTGTTCTGTGGAATATGACTTCCAAGACAATCATTTAAAAGAATTTAAAAAGAATCATTTTAAAAGAATCTTTTAAAAAATATTAACAGTCACAGAATGATTCACATAAAAAGGAAAACAAAAATATCCCAGCACAGAAGCAGCATTTTGAAAAAGTTAAGAGGCTGGAAAAAGAAAACGATAATGGAAGGCCAGTTGACTAGAGAATCTAAAGGACCAGGACCTCTGAGATTGTCCATGGTAGAGGCATTGGACAGAAGCCTACAACAAGAAAAAAAAAAAGGTTGATGTCAGGAAGATTTAGAGTCAAATGACAAGTAACCAGGCATTAAAGGAAAGCAGAAGTAGACTGGAAGCATAGACACAGGTAAATGGCCATTGGAAACACAGACCTCGGCCAGTACCAGTCTGTAAGGGTGCTGGAGGGAAAGGTCACAAGTTCAGTCTCAAGAGCCCTAGAAAAAGAGGGAGAAGTCCAACCCTAGAGAAGGTCAAGCCCCAAGTCAAGAATATGGGCAAAAGGAAACAAATGGAGGATCTGGTGACTGTAAGCATAATGTACTTAAACTGCCCTCTATGATGCTGCATCTTCCTTTCTAAATTGTATTGTAAGCATACTGCAATTAACAAAGGGCCAACTTTGCTGATAGAATCACAGCCTGGGGCTCCTGACTTTACTTCTTTCCTACTCCTAGGATCCAGGGCACTTAGAACTGTTGCAGTGTGCAAACTACAGTACGGGTTCTGGGAACCAACTAATCTGTATTGCCTGCTCAGGCCCATTCAGCAGTTAACCAGTCTGGGTCATATTTAACCCCTTTCTCACTGGTCAGTTGATATCACCATGCCTGTTATCCAGGGCTGTCAGGAAGGCTGTGCACTCCTCTCAGGGATGCCAATGTAGCCACCAATCTGCGATTTGGTCATACACTCCCTCCCTGTCTGGTGTCAATCACTCCTGCAACCTGCCTTCTCCCTTGTCACCCACTGTTTACCACCTCAGCAAGCTCCTTCCATTCTCTTGTTAGACCATTTTCTTTTCTTTCACCGAACAAAATCCCAACCCTGTTGTCCTTTACTAAGCTCCCGAGATGGCTAGAGAGAGACAGAGCAATATATACTGGATGTGTGCATCTCTGCTGGCTTACCCTTTCAGAAATATTAGTAGTATGAAATAAACTTTCTTTTCTGATTAAAAAATATGTATTAATACAAGTTTACAATCACGATCACATTTCTTGTGGGGAGTTGGGACATGTGAAATAGGCAGAAAATGTTCAAAGGAGCAGGGGAACTGGGTGCGGGCAGGGGAAAGGAAAAAAAAGAGAAAGAAACATTTCATGGTAAAAAGTAAAAAACAGAAACAAAGCTTATGTATACAAGGAGGTGAAGGGAGTAGAGGAGGCAGAGGGGGAAAATAAGAATCAAGACACATCACTTACAGATACAAATCCTCAGTGAGTAACATGATCAGAACATATTCCTGAAGTGGGTCCTAGCAGATGTTACTGGGTAAGGGCTGCTGGAATGAGAGGCTGGCAACAGAGCTTGCGATGGCCTTGGAAAGTGAAGGCTCCACCCTTCCCTGCACTTACATAAGAGTCTCCTAATCAATTCCAGCAACATGATTACCTCCCAGATACTTTTTTTTTTGGAAATGAGTGACTTTTCTTCAAGCGCCAATTGTTTAAGGACTATGAGGGGCATCAATATGGTGTATAGGTGATCTCTGTGATTCTTGCCTTAACTTGTGTGTGTTTGAGCTTATCATCTTTGAAACCTTAAGAATCTTGAACAGCAGCTCCCATTATTTTCACTGAAAAGGAACCTGTGTATCATTCTGCTGATCTGAGTTTTCATGGTACACTTTTACCCTGGCTATTTTATCGTGAGCAACATCTGACGATTGCATAAACAGCAACTGCCTTTTTCTTGTCTATATGGTCAACATTTATGTATTTCTACTGAAAACTGAGAGATCTAGTTCCCATTTGCAGTCCCAAACATAGAATCTTGTCCACAGAACAGCTCATCAGCCAAGCTGGTATGACTGGGGTGATGCTCACAATTCTACTTTCTGGACTTGGTGCTGTGAACAGCTTGCACACCTACACGTTCCACTTCCTCAGGAATGTGACCGGCCTAGATATGGTCACACTAGAACCACGACTGCTTCAAACCATGGGTATGATTATAAGCAAGAAGAAAAGGATGGTAATGGCACAGAGAACTATGTTCCAGAGGGGAAAGATGTTCCATCAGGATTCTGGAGACTATTAAAGAGCATTACTACTTCCACTCCAGGTAGTGAACATCGTCCTCTTATTCAACAGGAAGTAGATGTCTGAAAGAACTAAGCAGGCAGCTTTTTCCGGAAATAGCTTATCTATATGCAACCAAGGAAAAAATAGAATATTCCAAAACTTTCAAAGAAAAATAGTTTAATTTTCTGGGTTATTTTTTCTCTATTTGCTGTTTGGAAAATTTTCATTGCCACAATCAGTATCATTTTTGATGGAGTTGGGAAAACTGATGCTCTCACAAGAAGTATTGCGATCACTGTGACTTAGCGAGGAAGCCAGGTTGATGTGAAGTTCTGGTCCCAACATGTTTCCTTCATTCTAGTCAGAATAATCATGAGGTCCGGGATTTAGCTCAGTGGTTCCAGAACCTGTCTTGTAAGCCCAAGGGCCCAGGTTCGACCCCCAGTGACCACATACAATACTGGCTATGGAGACTCACGCCCAGCAGCAATCAGTACCCCATACCACAGTGCCAGGCGTAGTGGCTCACACCTGTAATCCAGCACTCGGGAGGCAGAGACAGGAGGATTGATGTGATGTGAGTTGGAGGCTGAGCTCTGGGCCAGCCTGAACCACAAAAGTGAGACCCTGTCTCAAAAAAAAAAAAAATAATCATCACATCAAGTTTTTTTAATGCTGTTCTCTTATATTTTCTCAAGCAGTAGGTTCTCTAGTGTCACTGACCTGCTATTAGCAAAGGTAATGGGCATGTACTTTTTCTACTCCATACTGCAGGTCCAAATGAGTACGACACTAGAATCTCGCACAGCAATCACGTAAATCCTTGGAGTACAGTGGCTTAACTTCTATCGCCATTGGTTCAAAGTCATCCTCCTGGTCACTGCCCTTTCCAGCATACTGTTACTCTATCTGGCTCACAAATGGTCACCAAAAAGTATATGGTACCTTGAATTTGTCAGATTTTGAGTCTGAAGAAAAAGCAATGGCAGGGACCAGACCAAACTGTTTTGTTGTTGTTTAATTTATTTTTTGAGACAGTGTCTCACTTTGTAGTTCAGGCTGGCACTGAGCTCAACCTCAAACTCACAGCAATCCTCCTGCCTCTGCCTCCCGAGTGCTGGGATTACAGGCATGAGCCACTATGCCCAGCACTGTGGTATGTGGTATTGAATGCTGGAAGGCGTGAGTCTGCACTCCCAGTATTGTTGTATGTGGTTGCCGGGGATCGAACCCGGGTCACTTGCAAGGCAGGCGCCGGAACCACTGAGTTAAATCCCCTGCCAGGGGCCTAATATTTTTAAACAAAATGCTATGATAGCATGTCCTACCTCCAACATACACCTTTCTCATCAGATGACATTTGTGAGTAGCACTGACTAGAATATGAGAGGGAGAAGTAAATCAAAGCAACTCAGCAGCAAGCCACAAGAAGTGAGGACCAAGGAAAGGAGAATTATGCTGGAATGGACAGAGAAGTCTACAGTAAGGGTCACATCGACATGCAGGTGGGAGAAGTTATGGCTTTCCCTTAAGCTTGACTGTCATAGAAGTCAGATTGTCATCAATTAATTCAATAAAGAAAAAAGTCTTCTTTTTTTTACAGAAATTTTCAACTATGATAAACCACCTTGTGGAAAAACATTCATATAGTCTCCGGAAAATTACTGGGATATCAGCTATGCCATGAGTTCCTTCAAAAGAACTTTCCTACCCTTTCACATTTTCCTTTCCACTTGCTCCATCCCTGACCCTCCATCTGAGCCAAAGACTCAGTCTCCTCCTTCCTGAGACAATGGTAACCATCACAATGAAATTTCCTCAGCCAGGTGTGGTGGCATACACACAATTGTAATCTGTACTCTGGGAGGCTGAGTCAGGATTGTAAATTCAAGCACAGCTAGGGCAATTTAGTAATATAAAAAGATTCTGACTCAAATTGTAAAAAAAAAATAATAAAAGGTGTGAGGGGTGTAGCTCAGTGCAGAACCTGTGGGTTCAACCTCTAGTAACTCTCTCTCTCTCTCTCTCTCTCTCTCTCTCTCTCTCTTTCCCTCAACTTTAGACTACATTCATATTCCATTCCTGTTTCTTTCCCTTCTGTCTCAAGGTAAGAATTTTCTCTCCTGCTCCTCAGCTTTAACCTTCCCTTGACCCTCATTACCTCTCTACCCCACCACTGAGACATTTTTCTCTGCAGTTTTCTTGTCTCCTGGTTTCTCTCCCCTGGCTCTTTTTACCATCAGCGTTTAAACAGTCTCATTTTCTTTCAAGTCTACAACTGTCTCACTACACTCCATCTCTTCTTATCCAAGATTTCTTGAATTCCCGGGCCTTATAGACTCCTAGTCCTCCTGAATCTGCCCAGTTGAAGTCTCTCCTCTCTCTTAGACTCACTTTTCCCTTCCTTACCTCCAGATCAGCCTCAGCCTGTTGCAACCCATCAAACATCCCGCTAAGACTCTTCTAGGCAAATTCCTCCCTATCATAAAGTAACCATGTCCGGTCCTATTTCATCACGTACCTCTTAGCAGCCTTTGACACGCTCGATTACTCCTGCTTCTGAAGTGATAGCCTTTGGGTTACACAACACCAGCGCCTCTGGATTTTCTCCTGCCTCTCCAGTTACGTCTCAACATCCTTGAAGGGCCCTTCTTTTCTCCCCATTTCTTCGGTGACGATCTTTCTCAGAGTTCTTCTCTTTTTCTCCGTCTCCTCAGCCTCGTTGGCTGATCTTGTCAGTGCTTGTAGATCTTCAAGTATCCTCTTAATGCTAACCACTTGCTGTTCTTGCCTTAGAATGAATCCCACTACTTAGGAAACATTTACTCTTGCTTCCACAGGCCCCTCAAGGCCATAGCTGAATCCCACACCTCTCTGCGGGCCAGAGAATGGATCAAGAATCCCATCATCTTCTCAGCACTGGAGTAGATTTTCCACTGCTCCTCCAAACACACATCTCTTCTGCAGCAGTGTGATCTATTTAAAGCAGCAATTCAGTGGCATAATTTCTCTGTTTATTCTCAGGGAACAGGGAGTCAGTAAACTGTTTTACAGTCCACACTTCTTACAGAGACACCCAAGAGTTTGCTTGGCCATTCCTTATCTTTTTTTCGCTACTCTAGGCAAATAATGACAAACCCTTGTTATTATGTTATATGTAGGCACCCATCTAAGCATACATATGTATTACGTTCAGTATGCTTCACAGCAATTCTAGAAGACAAGTTCTTCCATCCTCCTTTTACTGGTGAGAGAACAGAGACAAAAAGTAATTAAGCTCACGGTCGCACCACAGCCAAGTCGGAATTCAAACCCAGGTGTTCTGGCTTTGAGATCACACTCCTAACTATACGATATTGCCAGAGTCCATTACAGACAGACAGACAGACAGACACACACACACACACACACACACACACACACACACACACACACACACACTTCTCTGTGCACCTGGGTAACTCCTACTCACCCTTTAGATCTTTGTACACAAATCCTTTACTCTGGGAGGTCTTCTCTACCTGTACCCCATCCCCACCCTCCAAGGCTAATGTCTCTCCCAGAGTGTCCCCACACTCTGTGTACACAACCCAACTCCAATGATGCCTGTTAACTTGCCCCCTACTCTTCTCATCTGAAAGGTCTTCAATGTCTTGGTGTACAGTATTTCCAGAGCTGCTCACAGTCCCTGGCTTATAGCAGGATGGATTCTCAAAGACAGTGGTTCTTAAATAAATATAAAATGAAAGTAAAAATGGCATCAGTAGACAGGCTACTTGAAGCTGACTTGTCCAGATATTGGGGTAGGGCTCTTGAAAGGCTCCCAGACTTGAAAGAAAGTGCCCCCCAAAAGTACAGACCTCAGCCTGTGACAGAGGATTTTGGGATCCCAGCTGTTGGGACTTTAAAAAGAACCCAGAGGAGGCTAAAGCTTTAGCCCTGATAGAAGCCTGAACAGATCTATAAAGGTACTTAGGATACAAGAACGAAGGAAAGATGACAAACAGCAGGAGGGCAAAGGATTACAGAGTGCCTTATTCTGGGAAGTTAAAATCAAGGGAAGAGGTTGGAAATTTGATGCAGGTATTTTATCTAAACAAACTGGGGAGTGCAAGGTTCCTCACCTCACACAACTGATTTAGAAAATACAGCCAAGTCAGAGAGGAGTCACGGTGCATTTCGAGTGAGCATTTCTGAATAAGTTGGAGTGTGGTGAAGGGGTTTATAACCATGCACTGATTGTGGGCAGGAGCAGGCCTGGCATTCTTCAGGGTTTCTTTGCCACTCTAGAGAGTAGTGTTGGAGTCAATACGACAGATGCTAAAACTCCTGTTCTATTTGGAGGTGCATTAGCAACCCTTTGATATGCTTTCTGGATGAAGATCTTAGATTATAATCACCATACTCAAGAAATCTTATAATAAATGTTTGAGTCTGAGGCAGACACATTCATGTTCTGGGGCAACACAGATTTTAAAAAGCACCTACATGAAAAAATCATTGCAGTTACCACCCTGAGCAGTACAATAACAGATATGGAGGGCCATGCCATGTTTGTGTACTTACTTTACCAAATATTCCTGTCAAATAAATCTTTAAAACATGTATTTATATAAAGCATGATTAACATGAAATCTGTGATTTCATAAGATTCATCTCAGATTCATTAATAAGAAATAATCAGTCCTAGGTTTCGTATAGAAAAGGAAATTTGTCTCTCAATAGTTTTGTTCCCCCATAGAATTCTTATGTATTTGTTATTTGTTCTTAGAAGATGATAATACACAAAAAGCACTTAGTACAGTACATGTCACAGAGATGAGCTCTGCAGTATTGTCATGCAATAGTTATCCTGAAATTAAGACGTTAAGAAAATATCTGAAGATACTTTTTTTTTTAACTGAAGACTTTTAAAATCTGAGTCCACTCCATGGGATAGTTTTCAGTCTTATAAAATGAAAACCTGTTAGAGATTTGTTGTACAATAACATGCAGATAGTTAATAATTCTTTCATACTCAAAAATAATTAAGAGCCTAAATTTGTTACACATTTTTAACATTACCTTTAAATCTGTGCAGAATTGATACTATTAATTCAAAATAACTCTATCAAATCATTAAAGTAAATCCAGCAGAATTTTTTATTGGCTATTTCCAATAAACATAATAATAAGTAATAAGGATACTTGTATTGCTAGAATAATGCTAAATGCTGTAATGAATTTTTATGATCTCATAGCTGTTACACATAATGGGACCTAGTTGTCTCTCATGTGGTACTTATAGTTGGCAGGTAGCTCTTTCCAGTAGGTGATAAGGGATCCAGGTTCAATGTATCTATGATTCCAGCTCCTTCTACGGACCCTCTGTTCATGTACCTCCTGCCATATAGAAGAATAAGAGATGGAAGAAGAGAATGTAAATAGAAAACAGCACACCATTTGCAGATGGGAAGGGGAATTAGAAATGGAAGGAGAGGAGAAGGACAGGAAGCGAAAAGGACTAAGCTGTGAGATGTTTGTGTACCAACTGCCCATGAAGAATGGATTCATTATGTATTACAAACATATATAAATAAGTAAATACCTGCTTCTTAAAAGCCTTAGCCCAGAAAAAACAAAAATCCCTCTCCCTCATGTTCCATTGTCCACAACTATGATACCTCCACACCTAGCTGCAAAGGAAGCTAGGAAGTCTAGGCCTTGACTCATGTTACAGCAACAGCTCTACCCACGTGAAAGAGCAAATTTAATGCACATCTGGCCATATCTGGTGTCACAGTATTAAAATAGCATCTATTAGAACTTTCATCTTAATTTCAGACTTCTCGCAAAATCGCATTTCCATTTCTCTCAGTATTCTAATGTACTGTAATAGTAAAACATCCAATAAAATTAGTCTAGGATTCTCTTTTTTTAGCTTTTCCTTTTACTTTTGTCATGCCTTTAATTTCCATACATCATACTTTTATGTGTGACCTTAAATGATTCAAAGACCACCCAATTCTCTTCTAGATTCTAAAAAACAAGAAGCATACAGTGCTGACCAAAAATGATGTTCCAACATTTTCTGTAGCTGTAAAAATTTACTATTTTATATCACAGCCACAGCATCCATCAAATGAACAGATGAAAAGTCACATCAACCAAATTTTGGCTTAATTCATATGGTATGCTCATTTATTCAAATTCCTGGGTTTTTGCTTTTACAACAAATGCAAAATTTTTCCGATAATGATATATTTTACATAATATGAAAAATCAGATATCTAGATATTGACATGGATAATAAAATCTCTGGAATTTGCTTTAGAGGTAAGTTTCAAAAAAGTAAATGTAAATAGAGACAGAACATCCTAATTATGAGGAGGATTTCAACTTCTTCCTGTTTGGAGAGAAAATTGAGCAAACAGCTGAACCTGCATACTTCCTGTGTTTCTGTCACAAGGAACGTGGTCCTATGTACATTTGTATTTCCATCATTATTATTTAACCAATAGAAATAGTGTTTAATGATGATTAAATAATAGTCTATGAGGTAACCTCAACTTTTTCTCTCTAGATTAAACTGCTTATGTAATGACCAAATTTAAATCACACACACATATACACATGCACGCATGCACATACAACCTTCTGTATAATGAAGGGTATGCAACACACAACTTAGAAGCAATTTTTTGTTTGTTTTTTGTTTTTGTTTTTTGAGACAGAGTCTCACTTGTTATGTAATCAAGGCTAGCCTCAAACTCAGAGTGGTCCTCCTACCTCAGCCTCCCGAGTGCTGGGATTGCAGGTGTGAGCCACCACACCTGGCCTCCGAAGCAATATTCATAAGTGGAATAAATAACATTTGTCTTTATCACTCCCTTTTTAGTAAGATTCACCTCCACCATAACACTCTGTGTGGCCTCTCTGCACCTCATCATCCACTTCAAGGACCGAGGACTTTCCACTAGATGTGTCACTTATTTGTTAATTAGCTTATTAATCCGGTACTAATGAGTTTCAATGTACCTCTTCACTTGGGTATTTATTTGTATTTTCTCTCTAATTGCTGATGAAAGGAGTTCTCAAAGAAAGGAATGTCAGGCATAATCAAAAAGGTAAAGCTACCTCTGTGGAGACCCTGGAGCGACCTACACATTCTCTAAAGAAATAGTTCATTATTTTCCTGTGTGATAAGTGTGGCAGGATCTTTGCTAGATTGAATTCTTATTCCTATTCTGGGAAAAAATAGTTTTAGGCTGAGAAGAACTCCACTGATTGGTGGAGGGAACAATTTCTCAATCAATTTACTCAATCTCCGTGAAAAAGTGGCCATTCCTTGCAGCTCCAAATCAGGTTAGCATCTGAGATTTCCCTGTTGACTCATTGTTCTTGATCTCTTTTCTCTGGGAAATGACTGAATGTTGCCTGAAAAGATCTTGGGGAAACTCTGTCTGAGGAACCAGAAATGAAACATATTAAGTCCTCCATTAATCTCGCAGATGTTTCTGAATCCAATCAAGCTGACATAGTGTGACTATGGTCACACATATTCAGAAAGTCTTATTTTCATACATTTTATACCTCTTATGGTATTTCTACTTTTTAATAACTAAGATTTTAACCATCTTTAAATGAGGTTCATTTTACTAGCTAACATAATACTATATGCACATTATTACTATACTCCTTTGGACCAGATCATGGACTTCATTGGTGTTACTCCTATAATTCTGACTTTCATCTTTTTTTTTTTTTCTTTTTTGAGACAGGGTCTCGCTTTGTGGTTCAGGCTGGCCCTGAGCTCAGCCTCAAACTCACATCA